>CM055117.1:491426728-491590547 GCA_029206835.1 Rana muscosa | reverse complement strand
GGCTGCATATGGGGGAGAAACTGGCTGCATTTGGGGGAGAAACTGGCTGCATATAGGGGAGAAACTGGCTGCATTATGGGGAGAAACTGGCTGCATATGGGGGAGAAACCTTTGGGGGAGAAACTGGCTGCATTATGGGGGAGAAACTGGCTGCATATGGGGGAGAAACTGGCTGCATTTGGGGGAGAAAACTGGCTGCATTTGGGGGGAGAAACTGGCTGCATATGGGGGAGAAACTGGCTGCATTATTGGGGAGAAACTGGCTGCATTATGGGGGAGAAACTGGCTGTATTATGGGGAAGAAACTGGCTGCATATGGGGGGGAAACTGGCTGCATATGGGGGAGAAACTGGCTGCATATGGGGGAGAAACTGGCTGTATTATGGGGAAGAAACTGGCTACATTATGGGGAGAAACTGGCTGTATTATTGGGGGAGAAACTGGCTGCATATGGGAGAGAAACTGGCTGTATTATGGGGGAGAAACTGGCTGCATATGGGGAGAAACTAGCTGTATTATGGGGGAGAAACTGGTTGTATTATAGGGGAGAAACTGGCTGTATTATGGGGGAGAAACTGGCTGTATTATAGGGGAGAAACTGGCTGCATTTGGGGGAGAAACTGGCTGCATTTGGGGGAGAAACTGGCTGCATATGGGGAGAAACTGGCTGTATTATGGGGGAGAAACTGGCTGTATTATGGGGGAGAAACTGGCTGTATTATGGGGGAGAAACTGGCTGTATTATGGGGGAAGAAACTGGCTGCATTATGGGGAGAAACTGGCTGCATTATGGGGGAGAAACTGGCTGCATTATGGGGGAGAAACTGGCTGCATATGGGGGAGAAACTGGCTGTATTATGGGGGAGAAACTGGCTGCATATGGGGGAGAAACTGGCTGCATATGGGGGAGAAACTGGCTGCATTTGGGGGGAGAACTGGCTGCATTATGGGGGAGAAACTGGCTGCATTATGGGGGAGAAACTGGCTGCATATGGGGGAGAAACTGGCTGTATATGGGGGAGAAACTGGCTGCATATGGGGGAGAAACTGGCTGCATTTGGGGGAGAAACTGGCTGCATTTGGGGGAGAAACTGGCTGCATATGGGGGAGAAACTGGCTGCATTTGGGGGAGAAACTGGCTGCATTTGGGGGAGAAACTGGCTGCATTTGGGGGAGAAACTGGCTGCATATGGGGGATGAAACTGGCTGTATTATGGGGGAGAAACTGGCTGCATATAGGGGAGAAACTGGCTGCATTATGGGGCAGAAACTGGCTGTATTATGGGGGAGAAACTGGCTGTATTATGGGGGAGAAACTGGCTGCATTTGGGGGAGAAACTGGCTGCATTTTGGGGAGAAACTGGCTGCATTTGGGGGAGAAACTGGCTGCATATAGGGGAGAAACTGGCTGCATTATGGGGGAGAAACTGGCTGCATATGGGGGGAGAAACCTTTGGGGGAGAAACTGGCTGCATTATGGGGGAGAAACTGGCTGCATATGGGGGAGAAACTGGCTGCATTTGGGGGAGAAACTGGCTGCATATGGGGGAGAAACTGGCTGCATATGGGGAGAAACTGGCTGCATTATTGGGGAGAAACTGGCTGCATTATGGGGGAGAAACTGGCTGTATTATGGGGAAGAAACTGGCTGCATATGGGGGGGAAACTGGCTGCATATGGGGGAGAAACTGGCTGCATATGGGGGAGAAACTGGCTGTATTATGGGGAAGAAACTGGCTACATTATGGGGGAGAAACTGGCTGTATTATTGGGGAGAAACTGGCTGCATATGGAGAGAAACTGGCTGTATTATGGGGGAGAAACTGGCTGCATATGGGGGAGAAACTAGCTGTATTATGGGGGAGAAACTGGCTGTATTATAGGGGAGAAACTGGCTGTATTATGGGGGAGAAACTGGCTATTATAGGGGAGAAACTGGCTGCATTTGGGGGAGAAACTGGCTGCATTTGGGGGAGAAACTGGCTGCATATGGGGAGAAACTGGCTGTATTATGGGGGAGAAACTGGCTGTATTATGGGGGAGAAACTGGCTGTATTATGGGGGAGAAACTAGCTGTATTATGGGAAGAAACTGGCTGCATTATGGGGGAGAAACTGGCTGCATTATGGGGGAGAAACTGGCTGCATTATGGGGGAGAAACTGGCTGCATATGGGGAGAAACTGGCTGTATTATGGGGGAGAAACTGGCTGCATATGGGGGAGAAACTGGCTGCATATGGGGAGAAACTGGCTGCATTTGGGGGAGAAACTGGCTGCATTTGGGGGAGAAACTGGCTGCATTTGGGGGAGAAACTGGCTGCATATGGGGGAGAAACTGGCTGCATTTGGGGGAGAAACTGGCTGCATATAGGGGAGAAACTGGCTGCATTATGGGGGGAGAAACTGGCTGCATATGGGGGGAGAAACCCTTTGGGGGAGAAACTGGCTGCATTATGGGGGAGAAACTGGCTGCATATGGGGGAGAAACTGGCTGCATTTGGGGGAGAAACTGCTGCATTTGGGGGAGAAACTGGCTGCATATGGGGAGAAACTGGCTGCATTATTGGGGGAGAAACTGGCTGCATTATGGGGGAGAAACTGGCTGTATTATGGGAAGAAACTGGCTGCATATGGGGGGGAAACTGGCTGCATATGGGGGAGAAACTGGCTGCATATGGGGGAGAAACTGGCTGTATTATGGGGAAGAACTGGCTACATTATGGGGGAGAAACTGGCTGTATTATTGGGGGAGAAACTGGCTGCATATGGGAGAGAAACTGGCTGTATTATGGGGCGAAACTGGCTGCATATGGGGGAGAAACTAGCTGTATTATGGGGGAGAAACTGGCTGTATTATAGGGGAGAAACTGGCTGTATTATGGGGGAGAAACTGGCTGTATTATAGGGGAGAAACTGGCTGCATTTGGGGAGAAACTGGCTGCATTTGGGGGAGAAACTGGCTGCATATGGGGGAGAAACTGGCTGTATTATGGGGGAGAAACTGGCTGTATTATGGGGGAGAAACTGTCTGTATTATGGGGGAGAAACTGGCTGTATTATGGGGGAGAAACTGGCTGCATTATGGGGAAGAAACTGGCTGCATTATGGGGGAGAAACTGGCTGCATTATGGGGGAGAAACTGGCTGCATTATGGGGGAGAAATTGGCTGCATATGGGGGAGAAAACTGGCTGTATTATGGGGGAGAAACTGGCTGCATATGGGGGAGAAACTGGCTGCATATGGGGGAGAACTGGCTGCATTTGGGGAGAAACTGGCTGCATTTGGGGGAGAAACTGGCTGCATATGGGGGAGAAACTGGCTGCATTTGGGGGAGAAACTGGCTGCATTTGGGGGAGAAACTGGCTGCATTTGGGGGAGAAACTGGCTGCATATGGGGGAGAAACTGGCTGTATTATGGGGGAGAAACTGGCTGCATATAGGGAGAAACTGGCTGCATTATGGGGCAGAAACTGGCTGTATTATGGGGGAGAAACTGGCTGTATTATGGGGGAGAAACTGGCTGCATTTGGGGGAGAAACTGGCTGCATTTGGGGGAGAAACTGGCTGCATTTGGGGGAGAAACTGGCTGCATATAGGGGAGAAACTGGCTGCATTATGGGGGAGAAACTGGCTGCATATGGGGGAGAAACCTTTGGGGGAGAAACTGGCTGCATTATGGGGGAAGAACTGGCTGCATATGGGGGAGAAACTGGCTGCATTTGGGGGAGAAACTGGCTGCATATGGGGGAGAAACTGGCTGCATATGGGGGAGAAACTGGCTGCATTATTGGGGGAGAAACTGGCTGCATTATGGGGGAGAAACTGGCTGTATTATGGGGAAGAAACTGGCTGCATATGGGGGGGGGGGAAACTGGCTGCATATGGGGGAGAAACTGGCTGCATATGGGGGAGAAACTGGCCTGTATTATGGGGAAGAAACTGGCTACATTATGGGGGAGAAACTGGCTGTATTATTGGGGGAGAAACTGGCTGCATATGGGAGAGAAACTGGCTGTATTATGGGGGAGAAACTGGCTGCATATGGGGGAGAAACTAGCTGTATTATGGGGGAGAAACTGGCTGTATTATAGGGGAGAAACTGGCTGTATTATGGGGGAGAAACTGGCTGTATTATAGGGGAGAAACTGGCTGCATTTGGGGGAGAAACTGGCTGCATTTGGGGAGAAACTGGCTGCATATGGGGGAGAAACTGGCTGTATTATGGGGGGAGAAACTGGCTGTATTATGGGGGAGAAACTGGCTGTATTATGGGGGAGAAACTGGCTGTATTATGGGGGAGAAACTGGCTGCATTATGGGGAAGAAACTGGCTGCATTATGGGGGAGAAACTGGCTGCATTATGGGGAGAAACTGGCTGCATATGGGGGAGAAACTGGCTGTATTATGGGGGAGAAACTGGCTGCATATGGGGGAGAAACTGGCTGCATATGGGGGATTAACTGGCTGCATTTGGGGGAGCAACTGGCTGCATTTGGGGGAGAAACTGGCTGCATATGGGGGAGAAACTGGCTGCATTTGGGGGAGAAACTGGCTGCATTTGGGGAGAAACTGGCTGCATTTGGGGGAGAAACTGGCTGTATTATGGGGGAGAACTGGCTGCATATAGGGGAGAAACTGGCTGCATTATGGGGGAGAAACTGGCTGTATTATGGGGGAGAAACTGGCTGTATTATGGGGGAGAAACTGGCTTCATATGGGGGAGAAACTGGCTGTATTATGGGGGAGAAACTGGCTGTATTATGGGGGAGAAACTGGCTGCATATGGGGGAGAAACTGGCTGCATATGGCAGAGAAACTGGCTGTATTATGGGGGAGAAACTGGCTGCATATGGGGGAGAAACTGGCTGCATATGGGGGAGAAACTGGCTGCATATTGGGGAGAAACTGGCTGTATATGGGGGACAAACTGGCTGTATATGGGGGACAAACTGGCTGCATTATGGGGGACAAACTGGCTGCATTATGGGGGACAAACTGGCTGCATATGGGGGAGAAACTGGCTGCATATGGGGGAGAAACTGGCTGCATATGGGGGAGAAACTGGCTGTATTATTGGGGGAGAAACTGGCTGCATATGGGGGAGAAACTGGCTGCATATGGGGGAGAAACTGGCTGTATTATGGGGGAGAAACTGGCTGTATTATGGGGGAGAAACTGGCTGTATATTGGGGGGAAACTGGCTGCATTTGGGGACAAACTAGTGGCGTTTGGGCACAGTGGCTGCGTTTTAATGGGCACAGTGGCGGCAATTGATGATTTTTTTTTTTCAGTTTGTTTGCGCCCCCCCAAAAAATTTGAGCACCAGCCGCCACTGGGTCCAGGGATGAATGCAGGGTTCAGGAGCACAGGACACAAGGTACAGGATAACAGGTCACAAGGTTCAGGTTCAGGAATACAGGTCTGGGTTCCAAGACAATACCAGAGCAAATGCTTGAGTGTCTGCTGGGTATTTATACACACCTCCTGCAATCAGTCTCAGGTGACGCCTGATTTCAGGAGATGATGTCGGCTCCAGACTAATGGGAGACACCCGCTGGTGGCCACCAGAACTGCACCCTTTGGTGCTGAAAGCAATAGCACCACCAGCAGGTGACCCAGGCAATGACACTTGATCATGACACTAGGATTGGCCCTTTACCCCGATCCGTGACCTGGCGGGTCCAGAGAACCTGTCGGTCATGGACATTCCCTGGCCCCCGACTCTGGGAGGATCTCATTGTATCCAACCGTGATGTAGCCATCATTCGGCTATGGCCGAGACAGCAAGTTGTTAAAGTGATTTTAAAGTCTAACATTTTTTTCTATGAAAATAACAAACATGTTATACTTACCAGTTCTGTGCAAATCCACTACACAGAGCAGCCCAGATCCGCCTTTTTTTAGGTGCCTCTTTTGTGCCCCTGGCCCCTCCCTTCTGTTGAGTGCCCCCATAGCAAGCAGCTTGCTATGGGGGCATCCAAGCTGAGTCACAGCTCCGTGTGTCCATTCATACACGGAGCTGCAGTTCAGACCCTCCCCCCTCTCTCCTGTTTGGCTAACTGACTTTGATTGACAGCGCGGGAGCTAATGGTGCCGCTGCTGTGTCCCAGCCAATCAGGAGGGAGAGTCCCGGGTGGCCGGGACACTCGTGGACATTGCTGGACAGAGTTGGAGCTCAGGAATGTATTAGGGGGGCTGAGGAGGGCTACTGACACATGCGTCCAACCCATCCGGTAAGGGTACCTTGTATATACCTGTTTCGAAGATTTAGAGTGACTACAGACAACTTGTCATCGTGTATGGTCTCATCTGAATAAGAAGATTCTGTTTTCATTTATTTCTGCTATATGGACTCACATCCTCTCACAATTTAGTTCATAAGCTCACAGGTCTTATTGGACTCTATTGCACATGTTGTGTTTACCCATTGGTGTTTATTCACTTTCAGTTTACTCACTACCATTTGTTTGAGTGTATTCTACACTCTCCTATATTAATTTTCACATTGTTACATTGTTTTATATTAGCGCTACACTACAGTATATTTTCACTATTCACGTTAGACTTTGTTTGAGTGTTAGCTGCTTTTCGGTAATTCATTTTACTGTGTTTTTGGTTTGGGTTTAGCACAGTTTTTTCCCTTTTTTACCATACTGCACACAGAAGGCTTTTTATCTTAATGCATAGAACTTCTGCCTTTACAACCCCTTTAAGTACGGTTTATCGATAAGATTTGCTGTTGTGTACTTTCAGTAGCTCTTCTCATATTGTAGTTATACACTTGCATATGTGTACAACTAAGTGTTCAGGGATACAACATTTTGATCTTTTTAAATCTTTGTCCACTTTTCTGTACTTGGGTTTGGTCTGGGTTCTTGTTTACAATTCCATGTACCCTCTCTTATCAGCAGCATCTTCATGTTAAATTTCCAGGTGAAAACAAAAAGAAGGAGAGAAAAGCGCCACTACCTAAGTGTAGCATTTATTAAAACATATTTATTAAATGAAAAACAATAAATAAGCACCCACATTTACAAGATATTAAAAAGCATACTGATAAGTCTCCAGCTGGTGGCAACCTTCTAGGTGGCCAATGGTGAGCAAGCCCCTCCACATGGATGTGAAGTAAGGTGCTTGGAACCAGGGGAACAGCAGGAAGAGCAAACAGAAGCAGCTGTGTGTATATCGCATTTCTTTTTTAGAGACTATTTTGTTGGAATGTATCTGTATCCGCAGAAGTGTTTAGTACTTTAGCTCTAGCTGGGCCCATAGCCTGTTGGTAAGCTGCTGCAAGTATGGGTATTAAAAGTCAGAGGGTGCTGAACACATGGCTGAGCCTTTCTTGTTTTACTGGAAACAAAAGAAACACAAAGACAGGAAATTATATCATAACTATGCAGTTCCACTAGGAAGAGTATATATATATATAATGCAGTCAAAAAAGTCATAAAATGCAGACATAAAACATAATACCACCACATTACAAGCTAGTAGCAGAACTATGTGTAGCACTACCCCCGTAGGAGCTGCTGTTTGTTTGATTTGGGTCTACGTCCTGCCTATCAACCCCTGGAAGTGGCTCAAACCTTCCCTTAGCACAACTGATATGAATAAGGAGTGTGAGACCTATTGAGTATTAGGAGACACAATCCTGCATACATCACACAATAACCTGTAAATGTTATTACCTTTGCTGGTCACTAGTCCTTCTAAGTGACAGAGATACTTCACACAAGTTATATGCTTAATCAAAGGTACCTTTACTCAGTATAAAAGGGAAGGGTAAAGAATCACATTAATACACACAGTTGACTCTGCATGCGCATTGCAGAGTCAATAAACCAATAAGGATAGGTATCACTGAGATTAGGTAATAACAGGAAATAACATCAGCTATATATATGTACATGTATCTATATGTGTCTCTGCACGGCTAACTGGTTGCTCGCGAGCTCCCCCTTTGTTGCAATACCTTGCACGTGTTCATTCCCTATAATAGGTAAGCAAGGCCTATCTGCGTCCCACTCAAAGTTCCTTTCTCCAATGAAGTCTTCGCTAGCCACCGTCGGTGCACAAGTTAAATTGTAATCCACAGGGTTTCAACAAGATGCTGTAATTATCCGCAATATACCTGAGTACTCGTGTGCCTGCCACCCACTAATGACGGATGCACCAATCTCTGATCACATAGTCTCCAGTGAGATACACTAGGCCGCAAGCTGTGGCGTGATAGGTGAAGTGTGGCTGGCACTAACTAAATCACTTTCCTCTAAGGTAGTAGTCAATTCTGGGCAGGTGCCCTTCTCACCAAACAGGCCCGACTTTCAGATAGTCTCCTCTGGCTTGTCCTGGTCACTCGATCTCCACGCTTCTGCTTCAGCTGCAGTCTCCGGACTCCGTCACTAACAGCACATGGTGATGGACGACTCCGGTCTCTGCTGGGCAATCACAGGACGCTGTGGACGATCCTCTGCTGGAAATCACTCAGGCACTCCCGTAATTTAGGCCCAGGCTTCTGGCCTAATCCTTAGGAAGCAGGCCTCCGTGCCAACTTCCTGCTTGATTGAGAGCTGGATCCAGAGAGAGAGAGATGCTGGCCCCTCCCCTGGTTTAAGTAGTCTGCCCAGAATGCTTTGCGGTGTTGCAATGCACCCTGGGTAATGTAGTCTGTCTTTTACTAAAAGCAACAAAGTCTTTTCTCCTATCTGATATCTGTCCCAAAGTGCATTAGTTGCATTGTAACACTTATACCACCGGAGGGAGCCGGATTCCTTCTTACATATGGACATCCTGCTACACACTCCCCCCACTTAAAGTCTTTGGTCCCCAAAGAGGACAACAGTATGTAACCTAACACATACTTTGGCAATACCTGCAGGGAAATTTGTTAGTTTATGCATGACAATAAACAACTTGCCTTTTCATAAGCAGGATTTAAACTTAAACAGTTCATATCATAACACAGAGCCGACAGAGGAACCTCCCACCAATTATCACAAGGAGGGAGGTTGTCCTGTATATGGACCACCGACACTTGGGTGTCTGTTTCAGATGTGCTAGGGAGTGAGCTGGGGTTGTCTTCCACTGAATCTGAATCTGGAGTGGAAGAGCTAGACTGATAAATGGTTCTCTTAGAAGTGATGATGGCCTCCTCAGAGCATTCACCCAATTGGTCGTACGTCAGTCTTTTTGGGGGGTGAATTACTCTTCTTTCCCTCTACTCTTTAGGTATCATATTCTCAAGGACATTGGGGCTGGCTGTTTCTAGAAGCTCTTCAGGGGCTTCCTCATCTAGTTCAGGCATGTTGGGCTCCAGAACTTCAGGAGCGTCCCGCTCTCCTTCAGATAGAGACAACGACCCTTCTTCTGGGTCTTCCATTGACAAAGAGTCTGAGTCATCAGCTACCTCCTCAATGAGAATGTTTGAAGGCACGAATTCAGGAGCTTCTGCCCGAAGAGTTCCATTGTCAACTGTTTTGGGTGAGGTTTGGGAGGTGGTCATGGGTTCTGGCAATTGGGATGACCACAACCAGTCAGATTCTGCTTCTTCATCCTCTTGACCTTCATTGTCAGAGTCTCCATCTCTCACATCTGGAAGCACTGTTTGAGATCGGGTGATGGGTCTGGAACCTTGAGAAGTTGAAGGGGTTTCTTGTGAGTCAGATGCAGGAGGCATGCGAACTGCCTCGGAGCGGGGCAACAAGTGATTCCTGTGCCAGGTCTTTAACGGTCCCACGCTTCCTTCTGGCCTAATTTGGTACACAGGAAGGTTTTCCAGCTTCTTGCAGATAACATAAGGTTGGGATTTCCAACGGTCAGCCAACTTATGTTTTCCCGGAATTCCCAAGTTCCTCAACAGCACTCTATCTCCTGGCTGTAAATCTTGAATTCTGACTCTTAGGTCAAAGTTTCTTTTATTTCTCAGCCCCCGTTGGTCAGATGCTGCTTGGGCCTTTTCAAAAGCTGTCTTCAGACTCTTTCTCAATCGGTCTACATACCCCTTGTGGGATGCTGCTGAGGTATGATCCAGCGATATGCCAAAGGCCAAGTCCACTGGCAACCGAGCCTCCCGCCCGAACATCAAACGGTATGGGGAATACCCGGTGACATCACTGGCAGTGCTATTGTAGGCATGCACTATGGCAGCTACATGCTTGCTCCAATGCTGCTTTTTCTCTGAACTCAGAGTCCCCAACATATCCAAGAGAGTCCGGTTAAACCGTTCAGGCTGAGCATCTCCTTGTGGGTGATAAGGGGTTGTCCTGGTCTTCTGGATGCCTAACAGGTCTAATAACTTCTTTAATAATTTGCTTTCAAAGTCTCTGCCCTGATCTGAATGAAGGCGTTGGGGTAGACCATAGTGCACAAAGAATTTTTCTACCAGTACTTTGGCTACTGTTGAGGCCTTCTGGTCTTTTGTTGGGAATGCTTGAGCATATCTGGTAAAGTGATCTGTTATCACCAAGACATTCCCTTGACCACTCAGATCAGGCTCCAGGCAAAGGAAGTCAATGCACACCAGTTCCATAGGTCCCTGACTTTGCAGATGGCCCATTGGGGCTGCTTGACGTGCAAGGTCTTCCTTTGAATGCATCGGACACAGGAATGGCAATATCCTTCCACTTCAGCCCGCATGCAGGGCCAATAGAACCTATCCCGTACAAGGTGAAAAGTCCGTTCGGACCCTAGGTGACCATGGTTGTCATGGAGGGCAGCTAGGACCGCTTCTCGATATTTGGCTGGTAGAAACAGCTGCCACTTCTCTTCTGAGTCGTCAGAGGGGCCCCTTCGGTAGACCACCCCTTGACGTATGTGTAGCCGATCCCACTCCCTGCGCAACAATCGGGCTTCTCTTGGGGAGTCTGTTTCAAGCATCTCGGGACGCTGGCTTTCCAGGGCCTTTATCAGGAGTTTCCCTAAAGAGTCTTCTTCTTACTCCTTTCTCAAATCCCTTTTTGTCAGCTTGGGCAAGCCCTCCCCTTCGACTTGGGTCACACTGCAATAGAACTTCGGTACTCCAACAGCTGAGACCCCAATTTCTTCGGCTCTTGACCCACCTCTGGCTTGAAGTTCTGTCCCCTGATATAGGGCTCGCACTCCCTCTGGGTCTAGTTGGGCCCATTCTTCGGTAGGGTCGGTGGGGGCATGAGACCTCCTGGACAGGGCATCTGCATCCCTATTTCCCACTCCGGGTCGGTACTTCAAGCTGAAGGTGAAGCTTGAAAGGGCAGCCAACCACCGGTGTCCCGTTGCATCCAACTTGGCAGTGGTCAGAAGGTAGGTGAGCGGGTTATTATCTGTCTTCACCACAAACTCCGCCCCATATAGGTAGTCTCTCAGTTTGTCTACCACTGCCCATTTCAAGGCCAGGAATTCAAGCTTGTGGGTGGGGTAATTCTTCTCAGCAGGTATCGGACTCCTGCTCACATATGCGACGGGTCTTAGGTAACCATCATGTTCCTGGTACAGCACCCCACCCAGCCCATCTCGGCTGGCATCTACATGCAGTTCATAAGGCTTCTTTGGATCAGCATAGGCCAGGACTGGTGCAGTGGTAAGACTCTTCTTTAACATCTGGAAGGCTTCCTCGCACTCCCCTGTCCACTGGTCTTGAATCGACTCTTTGGGCCTTCGGGGTCCCATGGTGAGTTTCACTGGTTTGACCAGCTCTGGAACATCATCTTCCCCTTCGTTTCTGAGTAACTCGTTCAGGGGTCTGGCAATCTTGGCGAAACCTTCTACAAATCTTCTGTAGTAAGAACAGAACCCCAGGAATGACCGAAGCTCAGTCACGTTGGTAGGTCTCGGCCAAGAGGTGACGGTATCCAGCTTCTCTGGGTCCGTGGCCATCCCTTCTGCAGAAACGATATGGCCCAGGTAATGGACTGAGGACTGGTAAAATTGACACTTCTCTGGGGAGAGTTTCAGGCCCTCTTCACTGAGCCTCTTCAGGACCTTCTCCAGTCTCTCTTCATGCTCTTCTAGGGTTCTCCCGAACACGAGGACGTCGTCCAAATATACCAGTACCTCTATTAGATTCATGTCCCCGACGGTTCTCTCCATTAGCCTTTGGAAAGTGGCGGGGGCTCCTGATAACCCTTGAGGCATACGGTTGAACTCAAAGAACCCCACAGGGGTGATGAAGGCTGTCTTCTCCCGATCCTCAGGGTGCATGGGGATTTGGTAATATCCACTTTTTAGATCCATTACACTGAACCACTTGGCCCCTGACAGACTCTGCAGGGCGTCTTCAATTCGGGGAGTGGTGTATTGATCTGGGATGGTCCTTCTGTTTAGTGTTCTGTAGTCGATACACAGTCTCAGCGACCCGTTCTTCTTTCGGACTACCACTATTGGAGAAGCGTAAGGGCTCCTGGATTCTCGAATAATCCCCGTCCTCTTCAGCTCAGCCAACTGTTCCCGCAAGTCTTCTAAGTCACCCAGTGGGACCCGTCGAACTCTCTCTCTAAAGGGCTTATCTTCTTGTAAGCGTATCTTGTGAGTGGCACTCCTTGCGCACCCCACATCGAACTCATCTTTAGAGAAGATCTTTTCCCACCTTGCAAGTTGAGCTTTGGCCCTTTTTCTCCATTCTGGTGGGAGGGCCGTGTCTTCAGAACAGAGCTTCTCTATGGTGACTTCACCCCTTTCTTCTTTCTTCAATTCACACGGGGCAATGGGGGTGGCTGGATTCACCTGGCCCAACAGCATTCTGGCCGGCACCTTCACTGGTGTATTAGCAGTGTTCCTTATACTCACTGAAACCCTCCCATGGATTTTCTGTAGGGCCTTCAATGGGATCACTTCGGGGATTACTTCAATCCCTTTCTGTCTTTCCTGTGGGCCTGGTTCAAAGACAATGAAGGGGCCTGGCTGTTTCCATGTGAGCTTGACAGAAGCCCTCAGGCAAGTCACCTCTCCCGGTTGTAATACCTTCTCCGTCTTGTCTAGCTTCCAAATCTTGCCAACTCCCTCAGCCGGGGCCTTCTGCTCCAGTACCAGGCGCTGGTAGGCTTGCCTTAACATGGGGTGGACTCTTGTGGTCGGGGCTTCTTCCTGTTGGGCCAACGGTGTCAGCAGTCGCCTGACTAGATCAGTGTTGGTCCCTATGATGAGTGAGCTCTTGCTGGCCCCTGGTGGGCGAGGGCACACTACTGCCAGAGTATCGAAGGTCTCTGTCTCCCCAGCCACTGAGGGATCAAAAGTCAACTTGATTGTCAGGTAACCGTCATAGGGAAAGCTCTGAGTTCCAATACCCCATATTTCCAGTTCCTCTAATTTCTGTAGGGGCAGATGTTTAAGATGTTTATCATAGAAATCCCTATACAGAAGAGTCACTTGAGCCCCAGTGTCAAGAAGAGCCTTGGTGTAGATCCCTTCTACTTGTATGGAGACTACTGGAGAAGGCCCCACTAACTTGGCAGGGAACTCCTTCAACACAGACTTCTTGCTGGGTTCAGTTACCTGTACCCTCACTTCTTTTTTTCTTGAGTTTCCGGTGGGTCTCAGTCCCTTCTGGGTCTGGTGTGCACTGGCCTTCTGTTCAACAGCAGCCTGAGTTGTGGGACGGGGCCTAATTGGCAGAGGTTTAGGTCCCTGACTCTGATGTTTTGGATCATTGGACTTCTTGAAGGAGTTCGTGGAAACTGGTGGGCGCCCGGCTGACTCCTTCACCGGGGCCCTCTGAAGTTTTCCGCCGGCTTGCGATATCTGGATGCAACTTCATCTGGGCTGGGACACACTGCTCTAACATGCCCGATTCCCCCACAATTGAAGCATGTTATCAATCTCTTAGGCTTCTGTACTAGTTCCATATTGGAGCTAGGAGTTTTTTTTGGTTCCTCTGACGTGTTCTTGTTGTGTGGCACAGAGGCCTGGCTAGTCAGCATGGACACCATTTCTACTAGTTGTGACACCTGGGTCTTTAGGAGTTCAACTTCTGAATCACCTTCTTCTGCACTTAACATTCTGACTCGGGCAGTTGGTTCGGTGTGTTGACTCCTCCTTTTGTCTTCCAACATGGCCTCCTCCTCCCTGACTATCCGGATCAAGTCGGGGTATTCCAGGCTGCTCCCGTCCCGCCGGGTGCGTAGCAATAATGCGATGGGGTCCAGGGGTTGAGCTCCCCTCAACACCTGCTGGGCACGGGCCTCATCCACTTTTCTTGGATCGATCCCTTTCTTCAGTAGGATCCGATGCAGGATCTTATCAAGGCGTCCTATGAATTCTGACAGCTTCTCTCCCTCTTTTTGGTAGCAATGCCCCAGCTGGTAAGTGAGTTCAGTGACGTTTTCTGTCCCGCCGAACACATTCTGCAGAATATCCAGATAATCCTGTGCATTGCAGTCCTTCTTGCTTAACTTGAGGTTACGTATGGCCTCCAGAGCAGGCCCCTTTAAGCTTTCCACAATCCGTTGTTTTTTTTGTTGTTCTGGCACCTCCCATTCTTCTAGGGCCTGAGTGGCGCCATCTAGCCACTCTTCAAATCCATCTTCCACTGAAGGTACAGGTTTCTTCCCAGAAAAGGTCCTGAGTTTCCTGTATCCTGACATCAGGTAGTCTGGAGGGTCCTTTTTACACTTGGTCACAATCTCCCCCAGGACAGCGCACAATTCTGAGCTAAGGGTGGTCAATGGTGGTGAACCGGGACCCTTTTGTTGGGCGCTCCCTCCTGTGCTGGGGCCTCCTGAAGTAGTGGATGTGGGGCCATCTTTATTCTCTTCTGGGTGTAACAGGAGGAGTTCTACTTGGTTTGTAGTTTTTATGCTGGCACCCTTGAAGTAGTCAGAGATTCCGTTCCTCCACTCACATAATGCATAGGTGTGGGGATTTACAGTATCTGTCTTTATGTCAATCACCCATGGCTTCCTGTCCGTGGACAATGCTCTCAAGACTGGAGTTAGCTGCTCCTCTACCCAGGCCTCTCTCTGGATTTCAACCACCAGGCCATTTCCGGGTAGGATGCCTTCATCCCTGCACCACCGGGCTACGGCAGCAGGGTCCATTTCTGTGCTGTAAGGGTTCTGTCTAGGGGGAAAGTTGATTGCAGAACCGTAGAATATCCCGGACGAGCCCCCACGTGTAGCACTACCCCCGTAGGAGCTGCTGTTTGTTTGATTTGGGTCTACGTCCTGCCTATCAACCCCTGGAAGTGGCTCAAACCTTCCCTTAGCACAACTGATATGAATAAGGAGTGTGAGACCTATTGAGTATTAGGAGACACAATCCTGCATACATCACACAATAACCTGTAAATGTTATTGCCTTTGCTGGTCACTAGTCCTTCTAAGTGACAGAGATACTTCACACAAGTTATATGCTTAATCAAAGGTACCTTTACTCAGTATAAAAGGGAAGGGTAAAGAATCACATTAATACACACAGTTGACTCTGCATGCGCATTGCAGAGTCAATAAACCAATAAGGATAGGTATCACTGAGATTAGGTAATAACAGGAAATAACATCAGCTATATATATGTACATGTATCTATATGTGTCTCTGCACGGCTAACTGGTTGCTCGCGAGCTCCCCCTTTGTTGCAATACCTTGCACGTGTTCATTCCCTATAATAGGTAAGCAAGGCTTATCTGCGTCCCACTCAAAGTTCCTTTCTCCAATGAAGTCTTCGCTAGCCACCGTCGGTGCACAAGTTAAATTGTAATCCACAGGGTTTCAACAAGATGCTGTAATTATCCGCAATATACCTGAGTACTCGTGTGCCTGCCACCCACTAATGACGGATGCACCAATCTCTGATCACATAGTCTCCAGTGAGATACACTAGGCCGCAAGCTGTGGCGTGATAGGTGAAGTGTGGCTGGCACTAACTAAATCACTTTCCTCTAAGGTAGTAGTCAATTCTGGGCAGGTGCCCTTCTCACCAAACAGGCCCGACTTTCAGATAGTCTCCTCTGGCTTGTCCCGGTCACTCGATCTCCACGCTTCTGCTTCAGCTGCAGTCTCCGGACTCCGTCACTAACAGCATATGGTGATGGACGACTCCGGTCTCTGCTGGGCAATCACAGGACGCTGTGGACGATCCTCTGCTGGAAATCACTCAGGCACTCCCGTAATTTAGGCCCAGGCTTCTGGCCTAATCCTTAGGAAGCAGGCCTCCGTGCCAACTTCCTGCTTGATTGAGAGCTGGATCCAGAGAGAGAGACGCTGGCCCCTCCCCTGGTTTAAGTAGTCTGCCCAGAATGCTTTGCGGTGTTGCAATGCACCCTGGGTAATGTAGTCTGTCTTTTACTAAAAGCAACAAAGTCTTTTCTCCAATCTGATATCTGTCCCAAAGTGCATTAGTTGCATTGTAACACTTATACCACCGGAGGGAGCCGGATTCCTTCTTACATATGGACATCCTGCGACATATGAATTACAGTATAATATATGAGAATGGTTGTTGCATCTATGTCTGTATAAACAGCATGCTAACAGGAACTAGCACTAATACAAAATAATGGCAAACCTCAGCGCATTTATTAACGAGCATTAAAAACTAAATTATTATAACACATAGGTGAGAAATAGGTCTTAACAGAAAGCCCCAAAACTTCTAGCATTTGTCGCTAGTTTTATAGTTATCTATCCATAGTGATACTCAATCAAATTTAAAGGAATACCAATAAGCTAAAATATATCTCTCGTTTTTTGTGATGTATTCTGTAGGCCATAGCAACTCTCAAAGAGGCTGAAGAGAACAGCAATAAAGAAAGGGATTCTAAAATTTTGGCTACCACCTCATGAAATTCATTTATGCTTGTGAGGAATTCTTTTAGTTACTTAAGTATCATAAACACCAGTAAATATGCAATCCTTCCAACACAATTCCTTGATCTTTGCGTTAACAACTATTTGCCCTTAAGGCTGCAGTCAGAGTGACAGAAGCTGCCCTTAACGAGGTGGGCAGCTGTGACTGACAGTTCCTCTCTGCCAGACCCTCGGGCCGCTCTGCTGACTGCAGTGATGAGCTGCCTTCCATGGGAGCTGCCAGTAGATGAATCAGAATAGGGAGGAGGACAATTTGACCCTGTGAACAGAAATAAAAACATAAGCATAAATGATAACACTGAGCTACATGTTGTACTTTTGAGGTAGAAATGGGTGTTTTTGGCCCCATAGATATGAAAAAGATCAATTGAAAATTCAAGAATCTAGTGCTTTCACGTGATTTTTCAGGCATTTTCATTGGCTAAAACAAAAAAAAACCTGAAACTTGAAAACATCTGCCTGCCTTTTGGCCCAAAGTGGTAGTAAGCTACAGGCATACCCCGCTTTACGTATCCTCACTTTGGGTACACTCACCAGTACGGACACATTGGCGTCTATGGGAAATCTTGGTCAAATTGACATGGCACTGCTCCTGAACCATAAGTGACAGGGACACCAAACTTGGGGAGCACCGAGAGGGGACCCAGAACTACAACATATCTGATTTTCGGGTCGGTCAGTTTGCCTAGGTAATCTATCATGTCGTAGTCCTGGGTCCCCTTAATGTGCTCCCCAAGTTTGGTGTCCCTGTCACTTATGGTTATGGAGCAGTGCCATGTCAATTTGACCAAGATTTCCCATGGTTAGTGTATTTGCATGCATTGAGAAGTGAAAAAATGTATTGCTTCACTTAAACCACTTCAGCCCCGGAAGAAATAGCTGCTCAATGACTAGGCCATTTTTTGCGATATGGCACTGCGTCGCTTTAACTGACAATTGCACGGTTATGCGATGCTGTACCCAAACAAAATTGTATTTAATCATCTCTGTGTTTTTTTTTTCTGCGCTATAAACAAAAAGAGAGTGAACATTTTGAAAAAAAACCACAATATTTTGTACTTTTTGCTGTAATAAATAGCCCCAATTTTTTTTAAAAACAGCAAATTTTTTCCACAGTTTAGCCCGATATGTATTCTTCTACATATTTTTGGTAATACAAATCACAAAAAGCGTATATTGATTGGTTTGCGCAAAAGTTATAGCGTCTACAAAATAGGGGACATTTTCATTTTACATACTTGCTCTGGTCCCATTGTGTACTTAAAAGTGGGGAATGCCTGTACCACCTAAAACGTGTACCTACAAATAATCTTATAATAAGTCTTGTATAGAAAAAGTTTTGCGCTAAACAAAAATATAAATATACATATAACTATAAACGTAAAACAATGAGTCATAGGGGTTGATTTACTAAAGGAAAATCCACTTTGCACTTGAAAGTGCACATGGAAGTGCAGTCGCTGTAGATCGCTGTAAATCTGAGGGGAAGCTCTGAAATTAGGGGAAGCTCTGCTGATTTTATCATCCAATCATGTGCAAGCTAAAATGCTGTTTTTTATTTTCCTTGCATGTCCCCCTCAGATGTACAGCATCTGCACTTCCATGTGCACTTTCAGTGCACTTTCAAGTGCAAAGTGGATTTTCCTTTAGTAAATCAACCCCATTGTGTCCACCACCACCATAATAAAGGATGTACTCTAAACCACTTCCCACCCGGTCACTGCATATGTATGGCCGGGTGGGCGCTCTCCTCTTCTGAGTGGACGTTCAGAAGGATGCGCTCGTGTCACCCAGACACGGCGCATCTCAGATCGGCCATCCTGTTCACATGATGGCCGTGTCCAATCACAGCCGTCATGTGATGTAAACAGAGAGCCGGTTGCTAGGCGATCGGCTCTCCTCTCCTCAGACATTAGTTGTTGGTGAGGAGAGGAGAGCGGATCGCTGCAGCCAGGTGGTGATCAGTGAGTATGAGCTGTTTTTTACAGCTTTTTACACACTGATCACCAGCCTAGTGTAAACATAATGTAAAACACACATGTCCCCACACAATGTCCACAAAACACATGTCCCCACACATGTCCCCACACACATGTCCCCACATAGTAAAAACACCTGTCCCCACATATGTAACAGTAAAATCATATGTCCTAATGATTATGTGCACACATATGTCCGTGATCACCTGCGCACATCTGTACATGATCATGTGCGTACATATGTCCGTGATCACACAAACCAATTATTATACACTTAACGGGATTTTTTTTACCAAAGACATGTAGCAGAAAATGTTTTGGCTTAAATGTATGACAAAATTTGATTTTATTGGATTTCTTTTAACCTCCCTGGCGGTATGATTCTGTCTGGAATTTTGTACCAAAAGCGGTACAATTATTTTGCATGGAAATTTGGTATTATGTATTGTAGGCCTGCAATTCTTAGTAATTCCTTAAGCCCCATACACACTATTAGATTTTTTTCTTCAGATTTACCAAAACCATGTAGTGCAAGGGCCTGCCTGATTGCATACAAATGGAAACTCTTATGCCGCGAACACACGACCATTTTTCTCGTCGGGAAAAATTAAATTTTTTCTCTTTGACGAGGAAAACAACCGTGTGTGGGCTTTTGACCATTTTTCCAGACGAGAAAAACGACATTAATCACGACGAGAAAAATTAGAACATGCTCTAATTTTTCTCGTCGTGATTCACGGCATTTTTTTCCGCTGCAGTTTTCCCATAAGGAAACACTGCCAGGGAGCCTACACACGGTCGTTTTTCTCGACCAAGAGAAAAAATGTCGGGAAAACCGGCCGTGTGTAGGGGAACAAGCCGTTCCTTGTTTTTCCCGTCAATTTTCTCGACGGTGTTTTCACCATCGAGAAAATCGATCGTGTGTACGCGGCATTAAGGTTTGCCCTCATATTATATGGTTTTGGTAAATCTGAAGACAAAAATCTGCAGAAAATCTAATAGTGTGTATGGAGCTTTACTTAAACCTGACCAAACAAGAGTCTAGTAGACATCCCGGGTATGATAAAGTTTGAAACACAAAATCATGAATTATAATATACTAAATAACTATAAATAATTATAACAAATAATAATGTAATTATAATAAAAATTATTCAATAATGTAATCAAATCAAAAACACTGAAATTTGCTCAGTTGCAGAATTGTCGCTGTCATTAGATTTAGTGTTTGATGACAAATTTCCCCACAAATCGCTATCGCTCAATTCTGCGAGTGATTCTAATTTATTATTACTATTTTCTAGCTGGTCTAAAACCACTTTTGACATAAAGGGACACTTTTTGGTTGCTATGGACAATCTCCAGTTTCCAGGCAGAAAGAACAGTTTTTATAATA
Source organism: Rana muscosa (assembly GCA_029206835.1). Lineage (NCBI taxonomy): Eukaryota > Metazoa > Chordata > Amphibia > Anura > Ranidae > Rana > Rana muscosa. Next base: position 491,570,398 of record CM055117.1, on the reverse strand, counting down.
TAAAACTACATGCAGAACACTGGACAAACCACTAGGGACAAAGGGGATGTGTAATTATTTGATACAGTACTGTAATCTGTAAGATTACAGTATACTGTATCTATACTGTCTTTTTCACTTTTTGAATTTGGCGCAGAACTCCGCCCCCATGCGCCGCAACATCGCAGGGAACGGAGCTCGGCACTCGGCAGTGTGAATCGAGTGAGACACGGCTCGCACACACTGCGGGGAGACATCGCAGGATCCAGGGAACAAGGTAAGTAACTTCCCCTGGATACTGCGATGCAGCCCGAGTCTGGCTCGGGGTTACCACTCTTGGTATGAAAAAAACTCACCCTGGGCCAGACTCGGGAATACCGCTAAGGGGGGTTAAAATGGAATAAAGAAAATATTGGGGTTTTTTCCAAATTTTCTCTCTTTTTTCGCTTATATCGCAAAAAATAAAAACCGGAGTCATGAAAAAATGGCAACAAAAGAAAGCTATTTTTGTGCGAACAAAATGATAACATTTTCATTTGGGTACAGCGTAGCATGACCGTGCAATTTTCATTAAAAGTGCGAGAGCGCTGAAAGCTGAAAATTGGCCTGGGAAGGAAGGGGGTGAAAGTGCCCAGTATTAATGTGGTTAATAGAGGGTTTTGACCACCTGTTACGGTCAAATAAGGCTTGTATATCTTATGTTCCATCCAAGCTTGCTGTTCCAGATCAAGAACAAGAGGAATCGTCTAGCAGTCACCTCTGAGCGGTACTCCTCTGGTCCCGAAGCAAGATGTCTAGTGGGATGTGTCAATATAAAGATAAACGCCAATAGTGTAAAATCCTTAAAAATCTGCTTTATTTAACCACTTCAATACCATGCACTTATGCACCTTCCCGCCCAGACCAATTTTCAGCTTTCAGTACTCTCACACTTTGAATGACAATTACTTAGTCATGCTACACTGTATCCAAACAAAATTTTTATCATTTTCTTCTCACAAATAGAGCTATCTTTTGGTGGTATTTAATCGCCACTGGGTTTTTTATTTTTTGCGATATAAGCAAAAAAACAGCAATTTTTTAAAAAGAAAAACACTTTTTTTTAGTTTCTATTGTAAAATTTTGCAAATAAGTAATTTTTCTTCATAAATTTGTGCCAAAATGTATACTGCTACATATCTTTGGTAAAATGAACCCAAATTAGTGTATATTATTTGGTCTTTGTGAAAGTTATAGAGTCTACAAACTATGGTGGCAATCACTGAAAATTTATCACATCTGATCACGCCTGATGTACTGAAGGGATATCTCATTTCTTGAGACACTACAAGCGAGGAAAGTACAAATACCCCAAAATTACCCCTTTTTGAAAAGTAGACAGTCCAAGGTATTTACTAAGAGGCATGGTGAGTTTTTTGAAGTTGTATTTTTTTCCCACAATTCTTGGGAAAATGTATTTTTTTTTTTTTTTTTACACAAACTGGTCATATTAACAGTTTTTTTCTCTCACACAGCATATGCATAATTGCAACTACACCCCAAAATACATTCTGCTACTCCTCCTGAGTGTAGCGATACCACATGTGTGAGACTTTTACACAGCCTGGCCACATACAGAGGCCCAACATTGAAGTAGCACTTTCAGGCGTTCTACAAGCATAAATCGCACATATCCTTTCTCAACCACCTATTACACTTTTGAAGGCCCTGGAGCACCAGGACAATAGAATTTTCCACAAAATGACCCCATTTTGGAAAGCACACACCCCAACGTATAATCTATGAAGCATTATGAGTCTTTTGAACGGTTAATTTTTTTCCAGAAGGTTTTGGAAAATGTGGAGAAAAAATTAAAATGCTTTTTTTTTACACAAAGTTGTCAATTTATAAGATATTTCTAACACATAATATGTACATAGCAAAAATTACACCCCAAAATGCATTCTGCTACTCCTCTTGAGTATGGCAATACCACATACAGAGGCCCAACATCCAAGTAGCACCTCCAGGCATTCTAGCAGCATTAATTGCACATATCATTTTCTGACTACCGATCACATTTTTGAAGGCCCTTCATATATCTAACACATAGCAGGTACATACCAAATAACAAAAGATTACCTGTGGTTTTAGAAGTGCAGTGGTCCACAGAGGAGAGCATCGGTCCAGGCAGCAGGCAGGGATGAGGTCAGCAACAGCAAAGGAAAACATCCAGGCAGCAGGCAGGAATACTGTCCATAGTTCGCACAGGCAGAGATACTGTCAGCACAGCCAGAGCACAGCCAAAGCACAGGTCCAGGTAGCAGGCAGAGGTGTCCCGGCAGAAATGCTGTCCAAAGTCAGTAGAGGCAGCAGGCAGATATATGGTCAACACAGCCAAAGTATTGGTCCAAGCAGCAGGAAGAAACATGGTCCATAATATCATGGGTCATTACAGGCAGTAATATGGTCAGCACAGCCAAATTATTGGTCCAGGCAGCAGGAAGACCCATCAAGCTTAGGGCCAGGGGAACAGGGGTAGAGGCTTCTCCCACCCAAATCGCTTTGAAGCCTCCGGGCAACCAGACCCTGTTCTTGGAGCACAGAAAATGAAAAACTGGTTTTCTCTACTCAGAACGCTATTCTGAAGCCCCTCACATATGTGAGACCCCTGTGTACTAAAAGTAGATGGCCAAAAGATCAGTCCAAGTGGCAGGCAAAAACATGGTCGATTAACAGGCCAAGGTCGGTACACGTGGAAGTCAGAAACGTGGTTTAAATCGGCAGGCAGAGGCATCGTCGGTAAACAGGCTGAGGTTGGTGCACGTGGAGGTCAGAAACGTGGTTTAAATCGGCAAGCAAAGACATCGTCGGTAAACAGGCCAGGGTCAGTTAATTAACATGGAAGGTAGTTAGTAACATGGTAGCAGGCAAATGGGGAAATGGCAGTCTGTTAATAATAAGGGGAACTAATGGATGTATGATAATTTTTGAAGCAATTTCCGATGCACAGGCCAGGTTGGGAGGGACAATCGGGACAATAATAGCTGGTGTCTCTTCTTACTCCTCCTCTGCTGCATACACGGCATTTCTTTTGGCGTCTTCTTCCAGATTCTGTGGGGGGGATGCTAAAGGGATAGTGTCGCTCGTGAAGCCGACTCACACTATCAGAGCGAATGCTTCCTGGGGCGGGATCTTGTTGGTAAATGAGGGCATCGATGATATCTTCGATATATTGGAGGTAGTGGAGTTGGTGATTTTGAGTTGCTTTTTGGTAGCAGACAAACTAATTAAAAAGGGCCATGTGAAACAGGTGAAACGCAACTTTTTTGTGCCAATAACGGAACTTTCTGGTTGATAAGTAGGGCTGTAGCATCTGGTTGTTTAAATCCACCCCCCCCCCATGTACAAATTGTAGTCGTGGACACATTCAGGCTTTACAATGGAGCCGCGTCTTCTTGGGATCTCCACCATGGTGTCATTGTGGATCGTAGAGAGGATGTGGACATCTTTCTTGTCCCTCCACTTCATGGCCAACACCTCCTCGTTCCTCATGGATGCCGATTGTCCAGGTCGCAATTTTTTTGTCAATAAATTTTGTGGGAATCCCTTCCGTTTTTTTTTTAAGGTACCGCAGGCCAGGGTTTGTTTACTGTAAAGGTGGCGAAAAAGGGGCAGGCTGGTATAATAATTATCAACATATAAATGGTAACCTTTTCTGAACAGGGGGTATGCCAACTCCCAGACAATTTTCCCACTGGTTCCAATATATGTGGGGCAATCACGGGGCTGGAGCTGCGAGTCTTTGCCTTCGTAGATCCTGAATTTGCAGACGTATCCAGTGGCTCGATCACATAATTTATTTAATTTTAACCCATACCTGGCTCTCTTGCTTGGTATGTACTGTTTGAACTGCAGTCGGCCGGTGAAATGTACGAGGGACTCGTCCACACAAATTTTTTGGTCTGGGATGAAAACTTCTTCAAATCGCTGGGAAAAGGCATTGATTAGGGGGCGTATCTTGTACAATTTGTCGTAGTTGGGATGATCTCGGGGAGGGCACTATGAATTGTCATTGAAGTGGAGAAAGCGCATAATCATGTCGTATCTTTTCCTGGACATAACAGCGGAATATATGGGCATGTGTTGGATGGGGCGTTTGGACCAATATGAATGGACTTCGTTCTTTTTTGTAAGCCCCATATTGAACATAAGGCCCAAAAATAATTTAAATTCCTCCAATGTTAGACGCCGCCACTGGAACATGCGGGCGTAGGAAGAATCGGGGTTGGCAGCAATAAATTGGGATGCATACAGATTCGTTTGATCCACTATATTCTGCAGCAAATCTTGTGGGAAAAATAAACAAAAATAATCAAATTTAGAAAAATTTGTAGTGTCGGGCTGCACACCTGGCTGTGCGGTGAAAGGGGGGATGATAGCGGATCCTGAGTTGGCAGGCAACCATAAGGGGTTTGCCAGGGCATCGGGAAGGTAGGATTGGGGCTGGATTCTTCGGGTTGGGCGTGCATTTCCATTACTTGTACTGGGCTCCTCTTCCTGGGGTATGGCGCTGCTGGTGGTGGGCAGTTCTCCTGATCTTGGTGCTGATCTTGGTGCTGATCTTGGTGCTGATCGCATTCTTTTGGGAGGGACGGTTTCCTCCGGGGACTCGGACTCTGAGCCACTATCCTCCACTGGCTCATATTCCGAACCAGAATCTGATAATGGGAGCTCCCCGCTGCTCTCATCATCCGACATGGCAAGAATGGCATATGCCTCCTCAGGTGTGTAAACCCTTTGGGACATTATGGCAGTGCTTATTGGTGGGCCTGTGTAATGGTACTGCTGGTGGTAGTGGTGGCGGTCTGTGTGGTAGTACCGATGGACGTATTAGTGGTGGGCCTGTGTGGTGGTACCGATGGCGGTATGGGTGGTGGTGGTACCAATGGCGGTACAGGTGGTGGTGGTACCGATGGCGGTAGGGGTGGTGGTGGTGGCGGCGGTACCGATGGCGGTACAGGTGGCGGTACGGGTGGTGGTGGTAGCGATGGCGGTATGGGTGGTGGTGGTACCGATGGCGGTACAGGTGGTGGTACAGGTGGTGGTGGCACTACCGACGGTGGTACGGGTGGTGGTACTGGTGGTGGTACCGATGGCGGCACTAGTGGTGATACTGGTAGCGGGCCTGTGTGGCAGTATAGATGCTGGGCCTGGTGGCGGTACTGGTACCGATGGCGGTACTGGTAGCCTGTGTGGCGGTACCAATGGCGGTACTGATGGAGGTGGGCCTGTGACAGATGATTGACAGATGGGCTGATTGATTGACAGATGGGCTGATTGATTGACAGATGGGCTGATTGATTGACAGATGGGCTGATTGACAGATGGGCTGATTGACAGATGGGCTGATTGACAGATGGGCTGATTGGTTGGGCTGATTGATGTGCTGGGCTGTGTGACAGGTCCTCTTTATGGGGGGGGGCGTGTTGTGCACTGTAAACTTATGTAGACAAACTACACTGAGCTAACTTACTGATCTCTTCTCTCTCCTCACAGATCGGTGTGTGAGGAGAGAGCAGGGATCAGGTAGTAACTCCTGTGGAGTTTGTTTACATTTGTGACCGGCTGTGATTGGACACAGCCGGTCACGTGGTAAACAGCCAATTCATTGGCTGTTTACTCTGTTCGGGGACGCGCTGTGTCCAAGGGACACTCGCCTTCCCCGATCCCCGCTCTGCAAGCCTGTGGCGGCGCGCACGGAGCACGCCGCCGAGTCTGTTTTGACAGGTGATCAGCTGTGACTTTAACACAGCCGATCACATGGTAAACAGCCAATGAAATTGGCTGTTTACCGTGATCGGGGAAGCGCTGTGTCCGCGGGCGCGCGCAAGGCATTATTCTGCAGGACGTCATATGACGTCCAGTATGGATAATGCAACCACTTCCCGGACGTCAATTCACTATTGACTGGGCGGGAAGTGGTTAAAGGGTTTGTAAAGGTTTGTTTTTTATTTTCTAAATAGGTTCCTTTAAGCTAGTGCATTGTTGTTTCACTTACCTTTTCCTTAGATTTCCCTTCTAAATATTTTTTTTCTTTGTTTTCTTTGTCTGAATTTCTCACTTCCTGTTCCTCCTCAGTAAGCTGTTCAGTAAGCTGTTCTGGCTGACTCCACACCACTCAGATGATGGTGTGAAGTTTAGTGAGGAGAAACAGGAAGTGAGAAATTCAGACAAAGAAAAAAAACATTTAGAAGGTAAATCGAAGGAAAAGGTAAGTGAACCAACAATGCACTAGCTTAAAGGAACCTATTTAGAAAATAAAAAACGAACCTTTACAACCCCTTTAAGTAACGCATAGCATGCCATTACATGGGTACAATCTTCCTCGGTCCAAAGACAAGGAAATTGGTTCAATCCAAATGCGATGACAGGAGATAAACCTTTAACCTGGTTTTGTTACAATATAACTTCTTCCGGTGCTCCGGTGCTTTAGCCTCTTTTTTATTGGATATGTTTTTTAGTAAAATGTAAAAAATATTGTTTTTTAAAAAAACATTTTCAGTCTTTTTTTCGTTTATATCGCAAAAACACCCCGGTGGTGACCAATAACCACCAAAAGAAAGCTCTATCTGTGTAAAAAGTTATATAAATGTAGTTTGGGTACAGTGCTGCATGACCGCGCAATTACCAATTAAAGTAGTGCAGTGCTAAATAGCAAAAAAATGGCCTGGTCATGAAGGGGGCAAAACCTTCCAGAGCTCAAGTGGTTAAATCTAAACATTGTGCTGTATATTCAAGAGCACAGAAACAATCCATCTTGAAAAACAGACAAAATAGACAATTCTTGTTAAAGTTTATAAAAGAAAGGATCCTATTGATGTTAAGGGAAAGATCAATATGTGTTTAAAAAGCAGCTATGTTCACAAAACAGCTTCCGTGCTATTTCCACATCATCACATCCTGTTTTTGTCTTTGTTAGTCTTGTGAAATGTATTGTATTACACAAGAAATTTATTGGAAAGTCTACATTTATCTACCAAGCCTGGTACAGTCACAGCTACCAAGTTGTCTGCCAAGAACTGGGCAGAAAAATGGCCCAATGGCCCAAGTATACAGCAATTTACTATCTCTACAACAAGGCTTGGATTTTAGGTTGGCTAAACCATTCAAGATTACAAAGGAAGGCACATTAGCAGTAAAAAAAAAAAAAAAAAAGCTGTAGTCTATGCTAATCAGAGGGATAAAAACTTAATCTACAGTATATTGAGCTAATTTATATATTTGTTTATTACAGGTATTTATATAGTGCTGACAATTTACACAGTGCTTTACATATTGTACCTTCACATGGTCCTCTCTCCTGCCTCCTCCCCTTTCATCTTATACATAAGCAACAAATATCTATTTCAAAAGTAAAAACCTTTCTTTTTTTTTTACTTTCTAAATCCTGACTTTGGTCAGGATGATGTCACATGACCCTCCTGCATGCGCAGACCTGCCTGGATGTTTGTATCTGCACATAAGCAGTTCAGTGTACATGGACAGACAGGTAAGGCCTGGTTCACACCTATGCTGTTTGCAGTTTTCATATTCCAGGTTGCATTTTGCATTTTTCAATACACCTTTTTGATCTATGGAACCAAAAACCAGAAGAAAGTCCCTGGCTCTTTCCATAAAATGCACAGATGTGAACATGACCTATATAGGAAATCATGTTAAATGGACTGTAGTTTGTTTCTGCAAAACTGAAAATGCTAAAAAAAAAATGCATAGGTGTTAGGCTAGATTCACACCTATGCATTTTTATTGCTTTTTGCATTTTGCAGATTTGCACTACAGAACGTGTTCCATAGGAAACCATGTTAAATGGACTGTAGTGCAAATCTGCAAAATGCAAAAAGCACTAAAAATGCATAGATTTGAATCCAGCCTTAACCAGGCCTAAGACACTTTAAAGCGGAGCTCCAAGCTCCTTCAGAAAAAAATTAAAGTCAGGAGCTACAAATACTCTAGCTGCTGACTTTTAATATTAGGGCACATACGGTACCTGTCCAGGTATTGAGCGGTGTCCTCACTCGAGCAAATTTTTAAATTGGGTGCTTCTGCCGCCATCTCCACTGGGCCAAAATTTATACTGCTACATATCTTTGGTAAAAATAACCCAAATATCTGCATATTATTTGGTCTGTGTGAAAGTTATAGAGTCGACAAGCTATGGTGCAAATCATTAAAAATTGATAACACCTGATGTACTGACGGTCTACCCCATCTCTTGAGGCCATGAAATGTCAGGAAAGTACAAATACCCCCCAAATGACCCGTTTTTGGAAATTATACAGTCCAAGATATTTAGTAAGAGGCATTGTGAGTTTTTAGAAGTTGTATTTTTTTCCCACAATTCTTGGGAAAAGGAAGTTATTATTTTCTATTTTAATTTTTTTTGCACATAATTGTCAAAATAAGTTATTTCTCACACACAGCATTTGCATACTTCCAATTACACCCCAAAATACATTCTGCTACTCGTCCCAAGTATGGCGATACCACATGTGTGAGACTTTTTTACAGCCTGGCCACATAGAGAGGTCCAACATGCAGGGAGCACCGTCAGGCGTTCTAGGAGCATAAATTGCACATAACATTTCCTAACGACCTATCACAATTTTGAAGGCCCTGGAGCACCAGGAAAATGGAATTACCAACAAAATTATCCCATTTTGGAAAGCAAACACCCCAACGTATAATCTATGAGACATAATGAGTCTTTTGAAGAGTTCATTTTTTTTTCCAAAAGTCTTCAAAAAACGTGGAAAGAAAATTAAAACTTTTTTTCTTTTTACACAAAGTGGTCAACTTATGATATTTCTAACACATAGCATGTACATAGCAAAAATTACACCCCAAAATGCATTCTGCTACTCGTCCCAAGTATGGCAATACCACATGTGTGAGACTTTTACACAGCCTGGCCACATAGAGAGGTCCAACATGCAGGGAGCACTGTCCGGCATTCTAGGAGTATAAATTACACATAAAATTTCCTAACAACCTTTTGCACTTTTGAAGGCCCTGGAGCACCAGGACAATGGAATTACCCTCAAAATGACCCCATTTTGGAAAGCAAACACACCAAAGTATATTCTATGAGGTATTATGAGTCTTTTGAATGTTTAATTTTTTTCCACAAGTCTTCGGAAAACGTGGAAGCAAAATGAAAACATTTTCTTTAACCCAAAGTTGTCAATTTATGATACTTCTAACACACAGCATGTACATAGAAAAAATTACACCCCAAAATACATTCTGCTACTCCTCCTGAGTATGATGATACCACATGTGTGAGACTTACACAGCCTGACCACATAGAGAGGTCCAAAATTGACGTAGTACCTTCAGGTGTTCTAGGAGCATAAATTACACACGTAATTTCATTCCTTCCTATCACACTTTTGAAGGTCCTGGAGCACCAGGACAGTGGAATTATCCACAAAATGATTCAATTTCGAAAAGCAAACACCCTAAGGTATATTCGATGATGCAAAGGCTGCAGATAGGTACTCGGGTACTCTGATGGGCTGCATATAGGTACTCAGGTAATCTGATGAGCTGGAGACAGATGGTCGGGTAATCTGATGGGTTGCAGATAGGTACTCGGGTACTCTGATGGGCTGGTGTCAGGTACTCAGTCACTCTGATGGGCTTGGGACAGGTATTCGGGTACTCTGATGGGCTGGTGACAGGTACTCGGGTACTCTGATGGGCTGGTGACAGGTACTCAGGTACTCTGGTGGGCTGGAGACAGGTACACGGGTACTCTGATGAGCTGCAGATAGGTACTCTGGTACTCTGATGGGCTGGCGACAGATACGATGGGCTGGAGACAGGTACTGGAATACTCTGATGGGCTGGTGACAGGTACTTGGGTACTCTGATGGGCTGGTGACAGGTACTCGGGTACTCTGATGGGATAGTGACAGATACTCGGGTACTATGATGGGCTGGGGAAAGATACTCAGGTAATATGATGGGCTGGTGACAGGTGCTCGGGTACTCTGATAGGTTAGATACAGGTACTGGGGTACTCTGATGTGCTGATGACAGGTACTCGGGTACTCTGATGGGCTGGTGACAGGTACTCGGGTAATCTGATGGGCTAGTGACAGGTACTCGGGTACTCAGGTGGGCTGGTAACAGGCACTTGGGTACTCTGATGGGCTGGTGACAGGTATTCGGTTACTCAGATAGGCTGGTGACAGGTATTCGGTTACAAAGATGGGCTGGAGACAGGTACTCGGGTACTCAGATGGGCTGAAGACAGGTACTCAGGTACTCAGATGAGCTGGTGACAGGTACTCGGGTACTCAGTTGGGCTGGTGACAGGAACTGGGGTACTGAGTTGGCCTGGTGACAGGTACTTGGGTACTCTGATGGGCTGGGGACAGGTACTTTGTTGGGTGGTGACAGGTCCTCTTTATTAGGGGGAGGGAATCAGTGTGATTGGTGTGCACTGTAAGCGGTAATGAGCTGTTACTGCAATCTCCTCCTCACACACGGTTTGTTGACATTTTGTGACTGGCTGTGATTGGACATAGCCGGTCACGTGGTAAAGAGCCAATTTCATTGGCTCTTTACTACGATCCTGAATGGGCTGTGTCAGGATGACAAGCCTCGCCCCCGATCGCCGCTCTGCGTGCTCCTAGGGGCACGTACGAGAGCCATGCACAAGGACAGCGCATGTGACCGGCTGTGATTGGATACAGCCGGTCACATGATAAAGAGCCAATTTTTATTGGCTCTTTAGACTGATCTAGGATGCGTTGTGTCCCGAGGAACATGCCTCATATCCGATCACCAGGCTGTGGGCCCCTAGGGGCTCACAGGAGCGGCGAAAAGCAGAGGACGTAATATGACGCCCGCCCAAGATGGCAGAGTGTTCCTGCAGATGTCATATGACTATAGGCCGGTAGGGAAGTGGTTAATATACACTCTATTACCAAAAGTATTGGGACACCTGCCTTTACACGCACATGAACTTTAATGACATCCCAGTCTTAGTTCATAGGGTTCAATATTAAGTTGGCCCACCCTTTGCAGCTCTAGGACCTTCAATTCTTCTGACAAGGCTGTCCACAAGGTTTAGAAGTGTGTCTATGGGAATTTTTTACCATTCTTCCAGAAGTGCATTCGTAAGGTCAGGCACTGATGTGGACGAGAAGGCCTGGCTCGCAGTCTCCGCTCTGTTTCATACCAAAGGTGTTCTATCGGGTTGAGGTCAGGACTCTGTGCAGGCCAGTCAAGTTCCTCCACCCGAAACTCTCTAATCCATGTCTTTATGGACCTTGCTTTGTGCACTGATCCAAATCATTTGGTGGAGGGGGGATTATGGTGCAGGGTTGTTTTCTCAGGGGTCGGGCTTGGCCCCCTTAGTTCCAGTGAAGGGAACTCCTAAGACAGCAACATACCAAGACATTTTGGAAAATTTCATGCTCCCAAATTTGTGGGAACAGTTTGGGGATGGCCCCTTCCTGTTCCAAAGTGACTGTGCACCAGTGCACAAAGCAAGGTCCATAAAGACATGGATGAGTGAGTTTGGGGTGGAGGAACTTGACTGGCCTGCCCAGAGTCCTGACCTCAACCCGATAGAACACCTTTGGGATGAATTAGAGCGGAGACTGAGAGCCAGGCCTTCTTGTCCACCATCAGTGCCTGACCTCACAAATGTGCTTCTGGAAGAATGGTCAAACATTCCCATAGACACACTCCTAAACCTTGTGGACAGCCTTCCCAGAAGAGCTGGAGCTGTTATGGCTGCAAAGCGTGAGCCAACTCTATATTGAACCCTACGGACTAAGACTGGGATGCCATTAAAATTCAGGTGCATGTAAAAGCAGGCGTCCCAATACTTCTGGTAATATAGTGTATATTGTACGGATTATGGATTGCATAAACCAAAGAGGGTAGTATATTGAATACTATGGTATACATTTGGATCTACAATTACTTTACTTCCATACTCTTGATCTTGAAAAATGCGGTATAGTATTACATCATAATGTGTTAGGGTCTTTTTCAAATGACTGTATTTAAAGGAGAAATTTGGCATTACTAAAAAAGAAGTGTACATACTCGCCTCCATTCTGCAGCATCGATGTGACTGTCCCACGCTGGCTTTAAAACCAAGAACTGAGTGATCAGATGACGGCCGATAAATCAGCTCTCAGTCTGCTTAAAGCAGAGAACAGTGACTGACAATCACCGCTCTCTGCTCTTCCAGCTTTTACTGGAACGTCAGGCTGGGGGATGGGGGGGGGCTGGCGGGGGGCTGGCACAGCTAGCTCTGGCTCTCAGACGTGTGCTGAAAGGTGGAGCCAGCTGTCAATCAGGCAGTTGCTTGGATACCAACAATACAAGTCTTTACCTTTCCCAAAGAAGGTCAATGTCCACACAACACTTCAACTCCAACAAAAGTTTATTTTCTCTTTTTTGCTTCAGTAACCAGAAAGTTGGAGAGGAAAGGGGTTAGCAGAATAGGATGGATTCAGGCACACTCTTGGCTTCGTCGCCACTCGGTCCCGAGTGGGTACAGCTCACCCGGATAGTCACTCAATAGCACTAGCAGCCGGCATGAAGCTCGAACAGTTTCTTAGTCCCCTCCAAGGACAAAGTCAAGGAGATCCCTCCTTAACCACTTAACGACCGCCCACCGCCGATTTACGTCGGCAGAATGGCACGGACAGGCAGAATCACGTAGATCTACGTGACTGCCTTTGTACAGTTGGGGGGTCCATCCGGACCCCCCTTCTGTGCCGTGAGCGGTCGTTACTTCACCGGGAGCGATCCCAGATGAGGGGGCGGCCTTTCGATTCCGGCCCCCCCCTCGCGATCGCTCCCGGCGAATGGAAATGCCTCCTCTGTCTGTTTCAGACAGAGGAGGCAGGAGGAAGTGATGTCATCTCCTGTGCGGCGCTCACATATACCGAGCGCCGTACAAGAGAAGACATCAGGTCAGTGAGCACAACACTACACTGACACCAGGACACATAGGAACACTAATCGCCCCCCCCCAGGACCCCCAGACCCCCCCAGATCACCCCCCAGATCACCCCCCAGCCCCCAGTCACAGTGTCACTGATTGCAGTGACCATTTATTTAGTGATCACTGCAATCAGTGACATTTGTGACTGTGAAAGTGTCACTAAAGTTTAGTTTTAGGTCCAGTGTAGCCCCCTAACCCCCCCTAATAAAGGTTTAACCCCCTGATCACCCCCCAGATAACCCTTTCACCCCCTATCACCGCTGTCGCTATGCGATCATTTTTCTGATGGCTGTCTTAGCATCAGTGATGGCGATCGGTAGCCAGTAATTTTTTTTAGGTTCGCCGCAGGTTTTTATAGCGTCGGGTACCCCAATATATTATCTAATAAAGGTTCAACCCCCTTGATCGCCCCCCAGGTAACCCTTTCACCCCCTATCACCGCTGTCGCTAATCGATCGTTTTTCTGATGCTGTCTTAGCATCAGTGATGGCGATCGGTAGCCAGTAATTTTTTTTAGGTTCGCCGCAGGTTTTTATAGCGTCAGGTACCCCAATATATTATCTAATAAAGGTTAAACCCCCTTGATCGCCCCCCAGGTAACCCTTTCACCCCCTATCACCGCTGTCGCTATGCGATCATTTTTCTGATGGCTGTCTTAGCATCAGTGATGGCGATCGGTAGCCAGTAATTTTTTTTAGGTTCGCCGCAGGTTTTTATAGCGTCGGGTACCCCAATATATTATCTAATAAAGGTTTAACCCCCTTGATCGCCCCCCAGGTAACCCTTTCACCCCCTATCACCGCTGTCGCTAATCGATCGTTTTTCTGATGCTGTCTTAGCATCAGTGATGGCGATCGGTAGCCAGTAATTTTTTTTAGGTTCGCCGCAGGTTTTTATAGCGTCAGGTACCCCAATATATTATCTAATAAAGGTTAAACCCCCTTGATCGCCCCCCAGGTAACCCTTTCACCCCCTATCACCGCTGTCGCTATGCGATCATTTTTCTGATGGCTGTCTTAGCATCAGTGATGGCGATCGGTAGCCAGTAATTTTTTTTAGGTTCGCCGCAGGTTTTTATAGCGTCGGGTACCCCAATATATTATCTAATAAAGGTTTAACCCCCTTGATCGCCCCCCAGGTAACCCTTTCACCCCCTATCACCACTGTCACTAAGCGATCGTTTTTCTGATCGCTGTCTTCGTGTCGGTGATGCCAATCGGTAGCCAGTCATTTTTTTTAGGTTCGCCGCAGGTTTTTATAGCGTCAGGTACCCCCAAATATGATCTAATAAAGGTTTTAACCCCCTAATTGCCCCTAGTTAACCCTTTCACCAGTGATCACCATATAAGTGTTACGGGTGACGCTGGTTAGTTAGTTTGCTTTTTATAGTGTCAGGGCACCCGCCGTATATAACCCAATAAAGGTTTAACCCCCTGATCGCCCGGTGGGTGATATCAATTAGGTTTTAGCGTCAGAGAGGGTCTGCGTCACACCCCAGGCAGCGTCAGGTTAGTGCCAGTAACGCTAACACCCACGCGTAAAGCATACACCCCCCTTAGTGGTATAGTATCTGAACAGATCAATATCTGATCTGATCAGATCTATACCAGTGGTTTAGGGTTCCCAAAAACGCAGTGTTAGCGGGATCAGCCCAGATACCTGCTAGCACCTGCGTTTTGCCCCTCCGTCCAGCCCAGGCCACCCAAGTGCAGTATCGATCGATCACTGTCACTTACAAAACACAACACACATAACTGCAGCGTTCGCAGAGACAGGCCTGATCCCTGCGACTCCAGTGCTGTAGGAGGTGATTTCACCACCACAGTTAAAAAAAAAAAAGCATATATGCCGAAGCATGGGGGCAGCAGGGGCAGCAGGGCGGAGGAGCAATTTTGCTCCTAATGCCGCATACATACGGTCGAAATTCCGACGGAGGCTTGCCCGTGGAAACGTTTGACCATGTGTGTGCGGCATAACTTTTTTTGCGGGAGGATGCCCCCATGCTTCGGCATATATAAATGGTGCATGTATGCCCATCATTAGAAGTGGGTGGATGAAGGGCGGTATTCTAATGGTGGGCATACCCACCGATCAATCTCTTTTTTCGTTCAGCCAACAGGCTGCATGAAAAAAAAAGATTACAATACATGTCCAACAAGGACCAGCAACGTAATGGTTATACCAGATTGATGCCTGCGGGTTTAGGCATCATCTTGGTATCATTCTTTTCAGCCAGCGGCCGGCTTTCATGTAAAAGCAATCACAGCGGCTAATTAGCCTCTGGACTGCTTTTACAAGCAGTGGGAGGGAATGTCCCCCCCCCCGGATATAAAAAGCGCCATTGGGAAATTGGGAAAGCATTTTATCACACCGATCTTGGTGTGGTCAGATGCTTTGAGGGCAGAGGAAAGATCTAGGGTCTAGAAGACCCCAGTTTTTTCAAAAAAAGAGTACCTGTCACTACCTATTGCTATCATAGGGGATATTTACATTCCCTGAGATAACAATAAAAATTATAAAAAAAAATATATATGTAAGGAACAATTTAAAAATAAAATAAAAAAGCAAAATTAATAATAAAAAAAAAAAAAAAAAAAAAAAAAAAGCACCCCTGTCCTGCCCTGCTCTTGCCCAATGGCGAACGCAAGCGTCGGTCTGGCGTCATATGTAAACAGCAATTGCACCATGCATGTGAGGTATCACCGCGAAGGTCAGATCGAGGGCAGTCATTTTAGCAGTAGACCTCCTCTGTAAATCTAACGGGGTAATCTGTAAAGGCTTTTAAAGGCTTTTAAAAATGTATGTAGTTTGTCGCCAATGCGCGTTTGTGCGAAATTTTAAAGCATGTCGTGTTTGGTATCTATGTACTCGGCCTAAGATCATCTTTATTATTTCATCAAACATTTGGGCAATATAGTGTGTTTTAGTGCATTAAAATTAAAAAAAGTGTATTTTTTCCCCAAAAAATGCGTTTGAAAAATCGCTGCGCAAATACTGTGTAGAAAAAAAAAATGCAACACCCACCATTTTAATCTGTAGGGCCTTTGCTTTAAAAATATATATAATGTTTGGGGGTTCAACATAATTTTCTTGCAAAAAAAAAATATGTTTTCATGTAAACAAAAAGTGTCAAAAAGGGCTTTGTCTGCAAGTGGTTAGAAGAGTGGATGTAAGCTTCCTAATGTTGTGTATAAAATGCCAGAACAGTTCAAAACCCCCCCAAATGACCCCATTTTGGAAAGTAGACACCCCAAGCTATATACTGAGAGGCATGTCGAGTCCATGGAATATTTTATATGTTGACACAAGTTGCGGAAAAAAGACAATTTTTTTTTTTTATTTTTTTTTTGCACAAAGTTGTCACTAAATGATATATTGCTCAAACATGCCATGGGCATATGTGGAATTACACCCCAAAATAAATTCTGTTGCTTCTCCTGAGTACAGGGATACCACATGTGTGAGACTTTTTGGGAGCCTAGCCGCGTACGGGACCCCAAAAACAAAGCACCGCCTTCAGGCTTTCTAAGGGTGTAAATTTTTGATTTTACTTCTCACTGCCTATCACAGTTTCGGAGGCCATGGAATGCCCAGATGGCACAAAACCCCCCCAAATGACCCCATTTTGGAAAGTAGACACCCCAAGCTATTTGCTGAGAGGTATTGTGAGTATTTTGCAGATCTCGCTTTTTGTCACAAAGTTTTGAAAATTGAAAAAAAAAAAAAAAAAAAAAATTTTCTTTCTTCATTTTCAAAAACAAATGAGAGCTGTAAAATACTCACCATGCCTCCTCAGCAAATAGCTTGGGGTGTCTACTTTCCAAAATGGGGTCATTTGGGGGGGTTTTGTGCTATTTTGGCATTTTATGGCCTTAGAAACTGTGATAGGTAGTGAGGAGTGAAATCAAAAATTTGTGCCTAGAAATCCTGAAGGCGGTGCTTGGTTTTCGGGGTCCCGTACGCGGCTAGGCTCCTAAAAAGTCCCACACATGTGGTATCCCTGTACTCAGGAGAAGCAGCAAAATGTATTTTGGGGTGCAATTCCACATATAACCATGGCATGTGTGAGCAATATATCATTTAGTGACAACTTTTTGTAATTTATTTTTTATTTTTATTTTTTGTCATTATTCAATCACTTGGGACAAAAAAAAAAAATATTCAACGGGCTCAACAGGCCTCTCAGCAATTTCCTTGGGGTGTCTACTTTCTAAAATGGGGTCATTTGGGGGGGTTTTGTACTATTTTGGCATTTTATGGCCTTCGAAACTGTGATAGGTAGTGAGGAATGAAATCAAAAATTTGCGCCCTTAGAAATCCTGAAGGCGGTGCTTGGTTTCCGGGGTCCCGTACGTGGCCAGGCTCCTAAAAAGTCCCACACATGTGGTATCCCCGTACTCAGGAGAAGCAGCAAAATGTATTTTGGGGTGCAATTCCACATATAACCATGGCATGTGTGAGCAATATATCATTTAGTGACAACTTTTTGTAATTTCTTTTTTTTTTTTTTTTTTTTGTCATTATTCAATCACTTGGGACAAAAAAAAAAAATATTCAATGGGCTCAACATGCCTCTCAGCAATTTCCTTGGGGTGTCTACTTTCCAAAATGGGGTCATTTGGGGGGGTTTTGTACTGCCCTGCCATTTTAGCACCTCAAGAAATGAGATAGGCAGTCATAAATTTAAAGCTGTGTAAATTTCAGAAAATGTACCCTAGTTTGTAAACGCTATAACTTTTGCGCAAACCAATAAATATACGTTTATTGACATTTTTTTTACTAAAGACATGTGGCTGAATACATTTTGGCCTAAATGTCTGACTAAAATTGAGTTTATTCGATTTTTCTTATAACAAAAAGTAGAAAATATCATTTTTTTTCAAAATTTTCGGTCTTTTTCCGTTTATATCGCAAAAAATAAAAATCGCAGAGGCAATCAAATACCATTAAAAGAAAGCTCTATTTGTGGGAAGAAAAGGACGCAAATTTCATTTGGGTACAACATTGCATGTCCGCACAATTTACAGTTAAAGCAGCGCAGTGCCGAATCCCAAAAACAGGCCTGGTCCTAATGGCCCGAAATGGTCCGGGGCTTAAGTGGTTAAGTAACAGCACTCCACAAGGGCAGTCTGCGAAGACAGGAATCCTTCCCTCCGACAGGTTACCAGGCCTCTCCCGAGACAGCAATCTTGTATTACTCGTCTCCTCTATGGGACTGATCCTCCCCTGGCTTCCTCTCAGTCAGAGCGGTCGCCCTCACCTGGGCTCCCTGGGTTTCCTTTCTGGTTGTAGACCCAGTTGAAGGTACTGGGCCTACCTGAAACTCCGCAGCCTCGGGCCGAAGGTGCCTGAGACTCCTTAGTCAAACTGGGCGCACCCCCCCCCCCCCTTAGAGGGGCACACTCCTCCGGGTGCAGGTCCCCGGGTACTACCCCCCTGAACAATGGCATCTGCCCCTTATATACCCTCTCCAGGCATGCACAGCAGGCCGGAACCGCCCACCGCACGGCAGCCGAGAGAGGACATCCAATAGCCACTCCATCACCTGTGGTTCAACCCCGGGTATAAGTGACAGCACCACCTATATGCCTAAAGGGGAACTGCACGCCAGGTGACACAGCATCAAGGCAGAGTCCAAACAATTAGAAGACTCGAGCCAACTACCGCTCAGGTCACCCCTAAATTTAAGTATAGCGACCCCCCTAGGTAGGGGCCCGCTACATTAGAATGAAGGTTGTGAATTTAAATACGGAAACTTACCTTTTTATTATTAGAACTATAATTGCTAAAGTTTTCATGAGATTTTAGTGGTCAGCTTTAGTTACACTTTAAAGTGTATCCAAAGGCAAACCTTTAATCAGTTTTGCATAGAATGGTAGAGAACGAGAACAACGCTCAGGTTTTTATTGCTGTCTTTAACCCCGTCACGACCGCCGCATACCGATTTACGTCTGCAGAATGGCACTGGCAGGCAAATGGGCGTACCTGTACGTCCCTTTGAATTTGCAGCCTTGCGGGCACGCGCGGGCCGCGGGAGTGTCACGGAGAGTCAGAACGGGGAGATGCCTATGTAAACAAGGCATTTCCCTGTTCTGCCTAGCAACATGACAGGGAGCTACTGCTCCCTGTCATCGGGAGCAGTGTTCTCTGTCATGTAGTGAGACCATCCCCCCTAAAGTTAGAACACATCCCTAGGACACACTTAACACCTTGATCGCCCCCTAGTGTTTAACCCCTTCCCTGTCAGTGTTATTTACACAGTAATCAGTGGCTATTTGTAGCTCTGATCGCTGTATAAATGACAGTGGTCCCAAGATAGTGTCAAAAGTGTCCAATGTGTCCGCCATAATGTTGCAGTCCCGATAAAAATTGCAGATCACCGCCATTACTAGTAAAAAAATAATAATAATAAAAATGCCCTAGTTTGTAGACACTATAAATTTTGCACAAACCAATCAACATATTGCGATTTTTTTTACCAAAATGTAGAAGAATACATATCGGCCTAAACTGTGGAAGAAGTTTGTTTTTTAAATATATTTTTTGGGGATATTTATTATAGCAAAAAGTAAAAAATATTGTTTTGTTTTTTTCAAAATTGTCGCTCTTTTTTTGTTTATTGCGCAAAAAATAAAAACTGCAGAGGTGATCAAATACCACCAAAAGAAAGCTCTATTTGTGGGAAAAAAAGGACGTCAATTTTGTTTGGGTACAACATCGCACGCTTGCGAAATTGTCAGCTAAATTGCTGCAGCGCCGAATCGCAAAAAATGCTCTGGTCAGGAAAGTGGTAAATCCTTCCGGGGCTGAAATGGTTAATACTTTGACTTAGGCTTTTGATACTAAGATGGACAAATACTGTCACTGGGACTAAGGCACCGTTCACATCTTGCGATTTGGTGTGCGACATGCAAAATCATGTGCAAATTGCTCAACCAAAATCGCGAGCAGAAACCTTTGTTTCCACTGCACGAAAGTATGAATGCAGCCTAAAAAGTAAGGGTAAATCCAAAATTTTGAGTTGCCAAAAAACAGAAATAGCAGCAAAATTTTCCAATGAGGACACATTTCAGTGACAGCAAAGAGAAGAGTTACCTTTTATCTCACATCCTGTTGTGTCTATGGGAAAGGAAAGACAGGAAATATGCCCAATAGCACACATAGTAGATACCATTAAAAATAAGGGTCAGAATTTAAAATCATGTATTCATTTCCACAACATATTTCAGTTGCTATTTCTAGCATTCTCCTATTACACTTTACAATTTTGAAGTTTGTAAACTTTGTGAAGATCCCCTCACATTTACATACCTCCCAACTTGATAAAGTCCCACAAGTTGTTGAGCGGGGGGGGGGGGGGTCCATTGAAATTTTCTGTCCTCAGAACGAAAGTTGCTGAGGGGGGGGGGGGCAGGACATCATTTGAATTTTTTCCTGCTGTGACGGCTGTGCAGGAAAAACTCAGCTCTCGCGGGAATGCGGGAAGGAGGGGCCTGTGCGGGAGAAACACGCAGAATCCGTGCCTGTTGGGAGGTATGCATTTACCTCTTTGAATTCTGTGACACTTATTCATACAGAAGTGCTGAGAAGAGGAGTTTCAGGAGCTGGAATCAGTACAGGAATTACAGATTGCAAGCAGCAAGGTACCATGGGATATATAGTCCTTATAAACTGAAAGTAAACAGCAGAGGAGAAGCTGCAAAGCATGCAGGGAATCCAGGAAGTTGTGGAAAGAGATGACCAGCAGACAGGAAGAACTCACAACCAGGGATGAGCCGAACACCCCCCTGTTCGGTTCGCACCAGAACCTGCGAACAGACAAAATGTTCGTGTGAACTTTAGAACCCTATTAAATACAATGGACTCGAACGTTCGAAATCTAAAGTGCTAATTATAAAGGCTAATATGCAAGTTATTGTCCTAAAAAGTGTTTGGGGACAACCAATGACGGACAGCGCTGGACATCGGGATCGCCGCGGGACACTGGATTTCACCGCTGGAATGTTTTTGTTTTTTTTTGTTTTTTTTAATAAAGGACTTTTTCAAGGTGTTGGTGTGTTTTTTTAAACATTTTTTTACGCTTTCTTCGTGAAATGGTAGGGGTACAATGTACCCCTTACCAATTCACATAGGGGGGGCCGGGATCTGGGGGTCCCCTTCCAGATTCCGATAAGCCCCCTGCCCGCAGACCCCCACAACCACCGGGCAAGGGTTGTGGGGATGAGGCCCTTGTCCCCATCAACATGGGGACATCCTCCCCATGTTGAGGGCATATGGCCTGGTACGGTTCAGGAGGGAGGGGGGGCCGGGAGGGGGGCCGCTCTCTCATCCCCCCCCCTCTTCCCCTGCGGCCGGCCAGGTTGCGTGCTCGGATAAGGGGTCTGGTATGGATTTTTAGGGGGACTCCACGCCATTTTTTTAAAAATTTGGGGTGGAGTTCCCCTTAAAATCCATGCCAGATCTGAAGGGCCTGGTATGGATATTTGGGGGGACCCCACGTCATTTTTTTTAAATTTGTGGCGGGGTTCCCCTCAATATCCATTCCAGACCTGAAGGGCCTGGTAATTGAATTCTGGGGAACCCCCATGCTTTTTTTTTTTATCAATGACTTTTGTATGTATTGCCGGGAGCCGACAATTCATTAATAGCCGCGAGTGAGTTTTAAATGACTTTTTTTCCTTCAAAAATGAAATTTTTTGCAGGGACAGTTCTAAGCACGGGAAACATGCGCCACTTTACATGCATATCATACACACCCCCCAGGTACGAAATTTAAAGGAATATTTCACTTTTATTTTTTCATTTTAAGCATTATTAAAATCACTGCTCCCGAAAAAACGGCCGTTTTTAAAACTTCTTTTTGCATTGATACATGTCCCCTGGGGCAGGACCCCGGTCCCCAAACACTTTTTAGGACAATAACTTGCATATAAGCCTTTATAATTAGCACTTTAGATTTCTCCCATAGACTTTTCGAATTTGCCGCGAACACCCCAATTTGTTTGCTGTTCGGCAAACGGGCGAACAAGCAATGTTCGAGTCGAACATGAGTTCGACTCGAACACGAAGCTCATCCCTACTCACAACATGAAAGGAAATTTTTCAAGTAAGCTTATATTGGATTGTCAAGTATAATTATTGTTGTATTGGTATGACAATGCTGATGTTATAAAATGAATGTGTATACTGTGATCATAGATTTCCTTTAAAAAATAAGTATGGGTTTCCCTAAAAAACAATTACAGTAAAACCTTGGATTGCGAGCATAATTCATTCCGGAATCATGCTTGTAATCCAAAGCACTTGTATATCAAAGTGAATTTTCCCATAGGAAATAATGGAAACTCAAATGATTCGTTCCACAACCATTTATTCATAAGTCCTTTTGTCTATAGTCCATATAAAAATATTATGGTAATGTGATAAGTCGTGTAACCATAAAATGTCCATCCACAAATGGAAGCTTCCCCAAGGGGATTAGAAGCAAAATCCAGCAGGAGCTACAGAGTATAAAAAGAGAAGAGAGGCGCCTCTAAGTGTAGCAATACGGTCACATTTAATGAAGGTACAACATTTAGCAACTCACATGGTTGATGATTAAAAGAGGCACATCTAAGTATGCAGGCATCCAGGGTAAAGCTGTCCACATAGACAGACCTCCCCACTGCCGGATCTCACCGCATTCCGTCTGCAATTGTGACCGGGAAGACTACCCTGCAGTAGAGCAATCTGAAAGCGAGGCTTAAACCGCTCGTGGAAGGGACGACATCAATGGTGGTGGAGAGGATCTGCAGGTCTATGTGGACAGCTTTACCCCGGATGCCTGCATACTTAGATATGCCTCTTTTAATCATCAACCATGTGAGTTTCTAAATGTTGTACCTTCATTAAATGTAACCATATTGCTACACTTAGAGGCACCTCTCTTCTATTTTATACTCAGCTGTGACATGACGCTACTCTTATATCAAGACATTGCTTGTTTATCAAGTCAAAATTTAATAAAATATGTTGCTTGCCTTGCAAAACGCTCATAAACCAAGTTACTCTCAAACCAAGGTTTTACTGTATGCTCAACTAGGTGGATGCCGCATCAATCCAATTCTGCATCCGTCCACCTGCTGCCTCTATACTGAGAACTGAGTGCCTCTGATTGCTCAGTTCTCCCTTTCCACTCTGAGCAGAGAGCCGTGACTGTCTGCCGCCAGCTCTCTGCTCTGCCCCTTCAGTGCTAACTTGAGCGATGAGCTGTGGAGGGGGTGAGAGGGGCCGGCTCAGTCGCCCAGCGGCTCAATAAGGCTACTTTAACACTCAGACCGCCTGAGCGTTAGCGATAAAGCGCCGTTAGTTTTAGTGGCGCTTTACCGGCGCTGTGGGGTGTGCTTTTAACCCCAAAGAAGGGGTTAAAAGCTCCCAAAAAGCATCTCTGCCGAAGAGCTTTGCAGGAGCTTCGGCAGCACTGCCCATTGATTTTAATTAGGGTTGTCCCGATACCGATACTAGTATCGGTATCGGGACCGATACCAAGCATTTGCGCAAGTACTTGTACTCGCGCAAATGCTCCCGATGCCTTGTCCGATACTTCGCCGAGAGGGCGAAGAGGGGGCGGAGAGCGGGGCGGGGGGCGGAGACCAAAGCACAGAGGGGGCGGAGAGCGAGGCGGGGGGCGGAGACCAGAGCGGAGAACAGAGCGCAGAGGGGGCGGAGACCAGAGCGGAGACGGGGCGGAGAGCGAAGCAGGGGGCGGAGACCAGAGCAGAGACCAGATCGCAGACGGGGCGGAGAGCGAGGCGGGGGACGGAGACCAGAGCGGAGACGGGGCGGAGAGCGAAGCAGGGGGCGGAGACCAGATCGCAGACGGGGCGGAGAGCGAGGCGGGGGGCGGAGACCAGAGCGGAGAGGGGGCGCAACCAGAGCGGAGAGCAGAGCGTGTCTTCAGGCGGGTAAGTAAAATTTCATTGTGACATGCACACAGATTTGTTTTCCTTCCGCCCTTGTGATCAAATGGTTGCCTGCCTTGCCTGTCTTTCTGCTGGTAACCCTGCTATTTTGCTCAATGTGCTCCCCCTGACTCTCCTGCCTGTTTTGTTTTTCGATGCTGGAGGGGAGGGAGTTTTTTAAAAAGACATTAACCACTGAGAATGGCCCAGGGGGAGGGAAGAGGTGGGGGTGGGGGGTTGCCTTTGCCAATGTAAGAGGTATTCTTCCCACTGACCACCAATGTAAGGGGCATTCTTCCCACTGACCACCAATGTAAGGGGCATTCTTCCCACTGACCACCAATGTAAGGGGCATTCTTCCCACTGACCACCAATGTAAGGGGCATTCTTCCCACTGACCACCAATGTTAGGGGCATTCTTCCCACTGACCACCAATGTTAGGGGCATTCTTCCCACTGACCACCAATGTTAGGGGCATTCTTCCCACTGACCACCAATGTTAGGGGCATTCTTCCCACTGACCACCAATGTAAGGGGCATTCTTCCCACTGACCACCAATGTAAGGGGCATTCTTCCCACTGACCACCAATGTTAGGGGCATTCTTCCCACTGACCACCAATGTTAGGGGCATTCTTCCCACTGACCACCAATGTTAGGAGCATTCTTCCCACTGACCACCAATGTTAGGGGCATTCTTCCCACTGACCACCAATGTTAGGAGCATTCTTCCCACTGACCACCAATGTTAGGGGCATTCTTCCCACTGACCACCAATGTAAGGAACATTCTTCTTACTGATCACCAATGTAAGGAGCATATGCTGACTCAGTACTATCTATCACTGCCATCTATCAGTGCCAGCCACCTGCCATCTATTAGTGCCAGTGCCGTCTATCAGTGCCAGCCCCCTGTCAGTGCCAGCCATATGTCGGTGCCAGTCATAAGTGCCCGCCACCTGTCAGTACTCATCACTGCTGCATATCCGTGCCACCTAATCATATCAGTGCTCATCAGTGCTGCTTAATCAGTGCCGCCTATCAGTGCTGCATAGCAGTGCCACCTAATCTGTATTGTGCTTTAAAACTGTCACCTGACATTATAAAAAAGTATCGGTAATCGGTATCGGCAAGTACTTGAAAAAAAGTATCGGTACTTGTACTCGGTCTTAAAAAAGTGGTATCGGGACAACCCTAATTTTAATAGCTGGGGCAGTTTAGAAGCCGTGTATACACCGCTCCCGCACTGCCCCAAAGATACTGTTTGCAGGACTTTTTTTTCCGTCCTGCAAGCGCACTGCCCCAGTGTGAAAGCACTCTGGCTTTCACACTGGGGTGGCTTGAGAGGTGCTTTTCAGGTGCTATTTTTCACACTGAAGGCGCCTGAAAAGCGCTTTCAGTGTGAAAAGGTTCTATGAGGCTGAGCCAGCTGGCCTTCCTGGCTGCTGGGTGGATCCCAACTATTAAGTCTGGATTGATCCAGTGCCTGGACCGGCTGAGTGACATCAGCTGACAGCGGGTCACAGGAGTGCAGTCCTGTGATATATAGGAGAAGTAGGGCCAAAAAAGCTTTGGCCCTACTTCTCCTTTAACTATTTTGTCGTCTATCCACAATTTGAAAAAAGTTTTGGTTTTAAAAGTGCTTGATAGGGGATTATCTATTAAAGTGCGTTTACCTTAAATACGTGAATTAATATATTTCACAGCTCCACAGTAACAGACGTAATATAAAAACAGATAAATGGTACCGTAATGGTATCTTTCTGGGGGAAGCAATAGCAGGGGGGCTCAATAGCCACAGGGGTTCTTTCGCAAAGTGGGTTTTTTCGATAAGTGGACGCACTTCTGACTCTGCACTTCAGTGAATGCACAAAGCGGGGGAAAACAAAACACCTTAGAAATTGCAAAACAGGTAAATTTTAAAAAAAATTAGGTTTTCCTTCCCCTTCTAAAATGCACTGTCTGCCACTCCTTCTGACAGCTGTGTCTTCTATCCTTAAACTGTCCTTCCTACACCCCCCTTCTCCACCCCACACCTTATACATATCATCCTCACTTCTGTCCTCTCCCTATTACTGCACTCACCAAATCTGGCTAATTGTATATTCACACCCCCAATATTCCAAACCACTGAGGCATGTCCCCTCACATAAATCACATTCCCACATCACCTCCCTCACCCTTCTGCTTCTCCTAGCCTCTGGTGATGTATCCCCAAACCCTGGGCCTCCTTCATCTAACTGTGCTCAACATACCCATTACCCTACATCCTCTGGCTGCAGCCGCAATGCACACAATCTAGTTCACATTCCTCTCCTTCCCAAGACCAGACTCCCTCTCTCGTGCGCCCTTTGGAACGCTCGCTCTGTCTGTAATAAACTCACCTCCCTCCACAATCTCTTTATCGCTAACTCATTTAATCTACTCGCCGTCACCGAAACCTGGCTTCACGAATCCGACACTGCGTCTTCTGCTGCTCTATCCCACGGCGGTCTTCTCTGGACTCACTCCCCCAGGTCCAGTGGACGCAAAGGTGGGGGTGTTGGAATCCTTTTAGCCCCACATAGCACCTTTCAGGTACTTCACCCACCTCCCTCTCTGTCACTCTCCACATTTGAGGCACATTGCATTCGTCTCTTCTCCCCAGTTTCCCTAAGAATAGCTGTGATCTACCGCCCCCCCAGTCCAGTATCTTCCTTTCTTGATGACTTCTCCGCCTGGTTACCCTACTTTCTCTCTTCTGAAATCCCCACAATCATTCTTGGGGACTTCAACATCCCTATTAATAATAACTCTCCTGCAACTTCCAAACTTCTCAGTCTAACCTCCTCCTTTGATCTGAAGCAATGGATACACGCTCCTACTCACTCTGAAGGCAACACCCTTGACCTTGTCTTTTCCCACCTATGCACTCCATGCAACCTCTCCAACTATCCTTACCCTCTCTCTGATCACCACCTTATTAATTTCACTCTCTCCCTCTCCTCTGCCTCCTCTCCCCCCAAACGCCTAACGGTTACTCGTAGAAACCTTCACAATATCAACCCTTCTCTTCTATGCTCTGCAACTGACCACCTCTATGACAAAATCGCGCCCCTGTCCTGCACCCACCTAGCCACTTCTGTCTACAACACTACACTTCTAGCATCACTGGACAGACTGGCCCCCCTCACTACACGCAAAATAAGGCCCCGCCCCCTACAACCCTGGCAAACAGATGATACTAGAAGTCTGAAAAAGCACAGCCGTGCTCTCGAGCGCCAATGGCGTAAGACTAAGTCCCAGAAAGATTTCGGCCAGTATAAATCTGCCCTCCAAATATACAATTCCAGCCTCCTCACTGCCAAGCAGACCTATTTCATCACCCTCATTAAAAACGTATCATCCCGTCCCCGTCTACTCTTCTCTACCTTCAACTCGCTCCTTCGTCCCCCACTGCCTCCGCCCACTAACTCACTCACTGCCCAGGAGATTGCCAATCACTTCAAACAGAAGATTGCTAGAATTTGCGAGGAAATCTGTACAGTTCAGATGCCCCCTATGCTATACACCTCATGCCCACAGGTACAATCTTTACTTCCCTCTTTCAATCCCACCACTATAGACGAAGTTGCTAAATTACTTGCTAATGTCCATCTTACCACCAGCGCTCTGGATCCTGTTCCCTCGCAAATGCTACGTTCACCCTCTGGCTCTATTCTACGCTCTATAACCCACATCTTCAATCTCTCCCTCTCTTCTGGCATCTTCCCTAACTCTTTGAAACATGCACTAGTCAGCCCCATACTTAAAAAGCCCTCTCTGGACCCATCCAATCTTGACAACCTGCGCCCTATCTCCTTGCTCCCCTTTTTATCCAAACTCCTTGAACGTCTAGTTTACAACCGATTGAGCGTCCACCTTGCTGATAATAACCTTCTTGATCCCCTTCAGTCTGGATTTCGTCCTCAACATTCCACAGAAACTGCCCTCCTAAAACTAACAAATGATATAGTAACGGCCAAAACTAAAGGACACTATTCCGTACTCCTACTCCTGGACCTCTCCGCTGCCTTCGATACGGTTGACCACCCCCTCCTCCTCAAAAAACTCCATGCCTTTGGTCTCCGCGACTGTATTCTTCGCTGGTTCTCTACCTACTTATCCAACCGCACCTTTAGCGTTACTTACAACTCTACTTCCTCCTCTCCCCTTCCTTTCTCAATTGGGGTCCCCCAAGGTTCTGTTCTTGGACCTCTCCTATTTTCAATCTACACCTCCTCCCTGGGTCAACTGATAGCCTCCCACGGCTTCCAATACCACCTCTACGCTGACGACACTCAAATCTATTTCTCTGCCCCTCAACTCACTTCTTCATTCGCCTCACGTATCTCTAATTTACTATCAGATATATCAGTTTGGATGTCACACCACTTCCTCAAACTTAATCTATCCAAAACTGAACTGGTCATTTTTCCTCCCCCTCGTGCCTCCTCCCCCGATCTCTCTGTTAAAATTGATGGCACAACTATCAGCCCATCCCCACACGCCAAGGTCCTAGGAGTAGTTCTAGACTCTGAACTCTCCTTTAATCCTCACATCCAATCACTGTCCAAATCTTGCCGCATCAACCTCCGCAACATCTCCAAAATACGCCCCTTTTTAACCAAAGACACAACAAAGCTCCTTATCCACTCCCTGGTCATTTCTCGCCTCGATTACTGCAACTCCCTCCTCATTGGCTTACCTCAGAAAACTTTAACCCCCCTTCAGTCCATCATGAATGCTGCTGCCAGACTCATCCACCTTACCAACCGCTCTGTGTCTCCTTCCCCTCTCTGTCAATCCCTCCACTGGCTTCCACTCACCCAACAAATTAAATTCAAAATACTAACGACCACCTACAAAGCCATCCACAACACTGCCCCCAGCTACATCACTGACCTAGTCTCTAAATACCAACCTAATCGTTCTCTTCGTTCTTCTCAAGACCTCCTGCTCTCTTGCTCGCTCATCACCTCCTCCCATGCTCGACTCCAGGACTTTTCCAGAGTCTCCCCAAGCCTATGGAACTCCTTACCCCAATCGGTCCGTCTATCTCCTTCTCTATTAGCTTTTAGAGGATCCCTAAAAACCCTCCTCTTCAGAGAAGCCTATCCCACCCACACCTAATAACTATATTTCCATTCTGTCCACCTGATCATCCCCCACAGCTAATACCCTTTGTTTCACGTGACCCTCCCTTCTAGACTGTAAGCTCTATCGAGCAGGGCCCTCTGATCCCTCTGTATTGAATTGTATTGTGATTGTACTGTCTTCCCTGATGTTGTAAAGCGCTGCGCAAACTGTTGGCGCTATATAAATCCTGTATAATAATAATAATAATAATAATACCGTGTAGTATCATGCCTGAGCAAGGACTAACCTTATAAATTAAAAGATTTAATCCACAATGCATTTTAGCTGTGTATTGTTTATTTTGCTGTGCCAAAATGACATTAATAACTAAACTATTCATTTCTTACAGCTAACCATTAAAAGATGTGAAATCTCTAAAATCTATTACAATTCTTTTCCTCGTTAGGTCTCATACACTAATTGATTGGTATTATAATGCCACCTAGGGGCTTTTAGAAGAACTGTTCAGAATCTCAACCCATTTCAATTGTCCCTAAACACATTCCTAAATAGAATATTAAAAGTATTTTTTTGTACTTAAAGTGACACTAAACTAAAAAAAAAAAAAAAAAAATATCTATTCACGTATGTATCCCTAACTCAATAAAATACCTTCTACTGCTCTTAGCGCCCTCCAAATTTCTTTAATTTTGCTACTGACTTCCTGTTAGAGGATGGCTGCGTTTGATGCAGAAACTTAGACCCCTGCTCTTGCTCATGCCTGAGATGGACTAGGGATTATTAATTATAGGATTGGAAGTGTGCATAGGGCAGTACACATGATCGGCCGCAACTAACTTACACTGCTCGTTTCAAAACAAACAAAAGTGAGAGGGAAGAGGAGAGTTTTAGGAACACATAAAGGACAATACAAGAAAAAAAATACAGAAGCAGTTTTATGAAAAATAGATTACTGGTCCATAAAGTAGTGGATGTGTATGGATTATTTTCAGAAAACAGGATGTCCTCCCAGGGCTGCTGATAGAAATTGCAGGGCCCAGTACAGACTACCTGAACTCCCCCCCCCCCCCCCCAATAAAATATTAAAGCTTTATTTCACAAAAAAAAAAAAATACAATACAATTATTAGCAGACACAAATACAACATAACTCACAGAATTCCTGCTAAATCTAAAAGATAAAACTGAGTTAATAAATAAAAATGAAGATGAGATTAAAAAAATATACAGGCTCTGGGATCAGAGAGAGAGAGAAAAACAAAGTTGGGCTCCATGCACACTGTGCTAAAAAAAAAAACTCCAGTTTACTTGGCAGAAAAAAATGCTCATATAGAATGTTTGTACAAAGTTTAGATGAGTTTAGGAGAGTTTTATGTTTTTTTCTGCCAGTAAGCTCCAATCAGAAACGCAAACCAGGAGGGGTTTTTTTTTTCTGCCTCTAAACGTTGAGCTCAAAATATGCCTGTAATCGTCCTAATGTGCATGGACACATAGGATAACACTGATCTGCTTCTACAGGCAAAACACAAAACTCCAGTAGAAGCAGAGTTTTTTAAGCTAGTGTGCATGGAGCCTTACAGAGATAACAAACTCAAGAGTAAAGCGAGCATTAGAGCCAGTGCTGAGAGGCTGTGCTCGGGCCCCCTACAAGGGAACCGGTGGTCCCCCCTATCAGCGGCCCTGCGTCCTCCTGAAAACGCATCTCACGCAGCCCCTCAGCGACACTCTCCAGAGCGATCTGTCACTTTCTGTGTCCACCAGACACAGTGGGTAACTGATCAGTGTACCAGCATACTGCTAGTAGCATGCATCTGGGAGCATGTATGAAATCTTGCCATCCAATCAACTATCTGTTGGGTATGCTATGACTCTGGGAAAAAGGGCATGCCTTAATTACAGTCTGTATGGCCCTACCACCACTCTGTAATACAGGACCTGATTGCCCCTACCACTGCCATATGCAGCATCTCTGCCTCTCATTTTAGACATGCCTCTCATTGTAGTTTCTTGGCAGGTTAATAGAATGCTTAGCTATTAGTGAAACTTTGACGGAAGGATGTGTACAATAGCTACAAAAAGAGTGGGACTTTGAATACACTTCCTTTGGTGTGATACAAACAAACAATATAGTAGTACAGTATATAAAATCTTGACACTTTATTAAGTATATAACAAATATTCGAAATTTGTTAAAACCATATGCACAAGTTAGCCATCCAAACTCATTATTCATATGGCCTTGAGACCTGCTCTAAAGGGTTGATACTTTTTGTGGGGAGCCCCGCTTCATCAGGACCTCTGATTTTAGTACAAGGATAGTTTGAATGTATTCATGAAGAAATGTTGGTATATGGCTGCCGGGCCTGTGGGGAGAAACTAAATCTCAAAACTGTTTCAAATCCAACAGAAAATGTATATGTACTGTATATCTAACAGCTAAATTCATGAATCAAAAATGAATTTGCAAAACCCCACCAAACCTCCACTGAAATTCAAGGTGCCCCACCAAACAGCCCAACATGTTTTAAGATTTCATTCCATAATGGCACACCATCTTGAACACATACTGGGCCGTTTGGTGGGTCACCTGGAATTTCAGTACAGTTTCTTTTCTTTTACTTGTAAAAAGACAGTCAAATCAATCAATGGGAGGTCCAAAAATAAAATAAAACTGTAGCAGCGCTTGCAATCAAATATTCATAAGAAAGTCCTCTATCTACATGTGTAGATAGGAAATACAGTTTGAAACTGATGTGAACAGTGACGATTGATCAGCCGATCTGTGGGGTAGTGCTCCTTTCACCATACAGTGCGTTCACCTCGTGGGGGGATCATGAACCCCTATAGGGGATGCACTCACCAGATAGTTGTTGATAATGGGCCTTAAATCAATCTCAATAGCCTTGTTCAGTTGTCATCCACCGGTACATCAGGTCTCCAATGACATGTTAAAGAAAGTAATGGCCACATAGAGTAGTACTGCTTCAAAAAAGTTTTATTAAAGGAACCCCCTTATAAAAGCATAGTACCCCTTATGAGAGTATGCGTACCAAATAAACAATAATAACAAGCATCGGATAATGTGAGCGTGCACTAGGGGTGTAGTACCGCGGTTTTACCAGTCTTCTGGTGGCTTCCTGGTGCAGCGTCCCGTGGAGCGCACGCGTCACTTCCGGTTGGTTGTTGAGGAGTCACGGTCTGATGCGTTTCGTCACTTCCGGACTACTGTTTGCCTAATGCCACGTACACACGTCCGTTTTTAATGTCATTTTTAAAACCGACGTTTTTCTCGTCGTTTTTTTTCTTGTTTCCTCTCAACCCTGTCTTGCGTACACACAATCATAAAAAAAAACGCTCGAGCAAAGCGCAGTGACGTACAACACATACGACGGCACTATAAAGGGGAAGCTCCGTTCGAATGGCGCCACCCTTACAGGAAATACAACACATCATAGAG
The DNA here is from genome assembly GCA_029206835.1 of Rana muscosa. Classification (NCBI taxonomy): domain Eukaryota; kingdom Metazoa; phylum Chordata; class Amphibia; order Anura; family Ranidae; genus Rana; species Rana muscosa. Next base: position 491,537,888 of record CM055117.1, on the reverse strand, counting down.
AAATACATAGCATAGCATATCACTGAGCATTAGCGGCATCTTGTGTCCTTTTTCTAAACTGCAGTCAAATACAGTAAGCTAAGCTGAAAGTTTGTTGTATCTCCAACACCCCTTCTCAACAACTAATGCAGCGTACACACGATCGTTTTTCATGCCATTTTTTTAACCGACGTTTTTCTCGTCGTTTTTTTCATGTTTCCTCTCAAGCCTGTCTTGCATCCACACGATCATTAAAAAAAACGCTTGAGCAAAGCGCAGTGACGTACAACACGTACGACGGCACTATAAAGGGGAAGTTGCGTTCGAATGGTGCCACCCTTCATGTTAGTAAACTTTGTTGAGCGGCGATTCGCGCTTTTCAGCCTCGTGCTTTTCAGTCCGTTACAGCGTGACGAATGTGCTATCTCCATTACGAACGCTAGTTTTACCAGAACGAGCGCTCCCGTCTCATACTTGATTCTGAACATGCGCGTTTTTTTTCCCCTCATAAAAGCATACACACTACCATTTTTTCACGACGGGAAAAAAAAACGTCATGAAAAACGACGTGAAAAAATAGAGCAGGTTCTAAAAAAATTTAGCCCGTTTTCACGTCGTTAAAAATGCTCTAGAGCCTACACACGATCGTTTTTTTTTTAAACCATAGATTTTTATTGGTTTTTCTTGTTTTTTCCACAGTGTATACAGAATATATGATACATTATACAGTACAGAGTCATACAATGTGATTAACAAGTATAGATCCTAAGGGGAGGAGTATAACCTGCAAGTTATGTATGGAACTACACAAGTAGGGATTGGCATAAGCCTCACTAGGAGGATAAGCCTGTCACCCCTTTAGGGTTCACACTGTGAGCAGGCTACTTGTATGGACGATGCTGTGTAGTTCGTCCCGGACCTTAATGAGGGTCCAAGGATTTCAGTTAAACATTAGGATCAGGAACGCTTAAACTGTAACCAATATTAAACAAGGATAAGTCTAAACTATGTGGGTAAGCATATTTGGACAAGCATTCCTAGTCATACCTTACTATTAGATAGTTCATACCACTAGACGTTGATGGAGATCATTCATCAAATCATAATATAGCATATTCTGTCATATTTGTGAGAGGGCGTATTTGGATGTTTTCCATATTTCCCAGTTTCTATGGAAGTTTAGGGAACGTCTTTCGGTATAAGCAAGCATCCTTTCCATAGAAAATTGTGAATTTACTCTAGCTATGACTACTGAGATATTGGGAGGCGCTTGGGAGCGCCATTCTTTTGCAATCGATATGCGCGCTGCGAACATGACGTGAGTGACCACTTTTCTCATTAGAGGAGGGAAGTTTTCTATCCCCAGGTTCAGTATTGCAAGTGCAGCGTTAATAGTATAATCTATTCCGGTGATTTTCCGAACGAGTGATTGCACTTTTAACCAGAATGTGTGTAGTACATCACAACTCCAGAATATATGGATTAGACTACCTGTGGATTTGCAATTTCTCCAGCATAAAGGCGAAGTATCAGAGTTCATTTTATTAAGGCGGGCCGGGGTAAAGTACCATCTGTGTAGGAGTTTTTGAGCATTGTCCCAGTGGTCCACGCATGCCGAAGATTTACTGTTGTATTGTATTGCTTTATGCCACTGGTGTAAAGGGAATTCTTTCTGAAGTTCTTGTTCCCATTTATACATACATGGGAGCTTAGTTTGGACATAGAGTGGGGACGCGTATTTGTAAAAGAGGGATATACCTTTGAGGTTATTGGGGGGTTTGCTCATAAGAAAATCCCACAGTCTTTGCGGGATTTCTATTGTTTTAATTGGTGTACTACGCCAATAATGATGTATCTGGAAGGCCCTGTAGTTATCTATTACACTCTTTGCATTCAAAGTTGGGACTGTGAAGTGCGTTCCCACCTTTCTCCAAGATTGTGCCGAGAAGTTAGGTATTAAATATTCATAGGATGCAAGTGGGAGAATTAGTTTGTGGGTGGGGGTATCAGTGTAGCGGGTATTGGTTAGGGAGGACCAAGCATCTATGGATGCTTGTATAGTTGGGTACGATGGAGCGATGGTTCTGTGATTAATGCTGGCAGCAAAAGCTAATGCCGGAAGATTATGACCAGGTGTGACTGTGCTTTCAATGTCTGACCATCGGTTGTCTGTTTGGCAGGAGAACCAGTATCTTAGTTGATCTAAAATTGTGGCCCTATAGTATAGTTGGGCATTCGGCAATCCCACCCCTCCAAGATGCTTAGGTTTGTAGAGCTGTGCTAGTGCAACTCTTGGTTTTTTACCCCCCCAAATAAACTTTTTCAGAGATGCCTCTAATTGCGTAAAGAATTTTTGGGGTACTGGGATGGGCAGTGTCCTGAAGTAGTAAAGGAGTTTAGGCAATACCTGCATTTGGTACGCGGCTACCCTCCCCAGCCAAGTGAGATGTAGGGTGCCGATTTGATTAAGTTCCGCATCTATTCTACTCAGTAGCGGGGGGTAGTTAGTCGGGTAGATTTTGGCGGATGATGAGGTTAGCTGCACACCCAAGTACGTGATAGCCGGGGGATCCCAGTTGCAAGGGAATATGGTTTGTAATCTAGTTTTTTCTTCGCTTGGGATGTTAAGTGTTAGAGCGTAGCATTTAGATGTGTTGACTTTGTAAAAGGAGATCTGCCCAAATTTGTATAATATATTTTGGATGGCTGGTAGAGATGTCGATGGGTTGGAGACAGTGAGAATGATGTCATCCGCGAAAAGTCCTATTTTATGGGCTCCGGAACCAGATTCTATGCCTGTGATTTCTACATTGGACCTGATCGATTCCGCTAGAGGTTCTATAACTAGGGAGAAGATAATTGGGGATAGTGGGCATCCTTGTCGGGTGCCATTTGATAATTTAAAGGTGTCAGAGAGCATACTGGACGTGTATACTCTGGCAGTAGGGTTAGAATATAGGGACATTATGGCCATGTGAATTGGACCTGATATTCCGAATTTGTGTAGAGTCTTTGACAGATATCCCCAATGGACCCTGTCAAAGGCCTTTTCTGCGTCAAGAGCTAGGAAGGTACTAGGTGTTCGCGTGACCTCTGCTAAGCGTAGAAGGTTTAGCATTCGTCTAGTGCTATCCGGGGCTTGTCTACCTTTCACAAAGCCAACTTGATCCAAACCTATAAGAGAGGTAGTTACATCCATCAGTCTATTTGCTAGAATTTTGGCATATATTTTCAGGTCGGAGTTTAACAGTGATATAGGCCTAAAATTTTGTGGCAGCGACGAGTCTTTGCCAGGTTTTGGTAATGTAACTATTATCGCTTGGAGCATTTCATTCGGGAAGGAGCCTGATGAAGCTGCAATGTTAAACATTTTCACTAGCTCAGGTGTTAGGAGCGAAGAAAACGCTTTATAATACTCAGCTGAGAAGCCGTCTGCGCCTGGAGATTTATGCATGGGTAGTGATGTAATAACATCCTCAACTTCCTGGGTGGAAATGGGAGCATTCAGTTTTTGCAGGTAAATTGGCTCTATACATGGAAGGTGTACACTCACACGATCGTTTTTAATGCCCAAGTTAAAAAATGGCATTTTTAACGACGTGAAAAACGATCGTGTGTACGTGGCATCACACTTCAAACCATGGACTGCACATTTCAAACAATGTTTTTCTTTAGTTGCAAATTCATTGTTGATACATAAAATTAGCTGTTATAGATACACATATACATTTTTGGTTGAATGTGAAATAGTTTTGAGATTTGGCTTCTCCCCCATGAGCCCGGCAGCCGTATAGCAATATTTCTTCATGAATACATTCAAAGTATCCCTGTACTAAGATCTGAGGTCCTGATGAAGCGGGGCTCCCCTTGAAACCTGCCAACCCTTTAGAGTGGATCTCAAGGCCATATGAATTGTGACTGCGGATGGATAGTGCCATATAGCACTGTATAGCAAATGATCTCTTCCTACACAGATGTGTTAGCTTTCTCTAACCAGCATCAACAAACTGACAATATGGCTGCCCACCTACCTCTACAGTACAGAGGCTGGCTGTCCATTCTTAGGCCTCATGCACACTGGACGTTTTTTGACGTTTTTACAGCAGCTGTTTTTGGCTGTAGACATTTTTTCAACAGTCATAAAACTCTCCATCATGTTATCCTATGTGTCCATACACATAGGCTGTTATCAGCAGTTTTGGGCAGTGGCATTTTTGAGCAGTAAAAAAAATCCCAAACTAGTGGGTTCTGAGAGATGGTTTTTAGCTGTAAAAACGCTATAACGCTGATAAACGCCGATAAACGCTCAAATGCGGCTCACCAGCGTTTTTGGACTTTTTTGATCCATTGAAGAAAAAAAAATTCTAAAAAAAAAAAAAAAAACACGCGGAAAAACGCTAACGTAGGAAACCGCTAAAAAAACGGTAAATAAAGCTAAAGAACTCTATTGCAAAAACTTTGAAAAACACACTGCAAAGCTACTAGCGTTTTTATTATGTTATTTTAATGTCCAGTGTGCATGAGGCCTTAAAGTTTATTGACTTTCAGCTATGTCGGCAATATGGGAGGGCTGGTACCTCCGGGTGGAACCCCCTTAACGGCTTGGGGCACCCCCCCCCCCCCGCCATGGGGACCGAATCTTCGCAGGATCCTCGAGTGACAAGTCTAGTTGGTTGGAATTACTCTCTTATACACTTTTCCTCCTCCTGCTTTCCCCACTTCTATCCCTTTTTTATTTTTTGGGGAAATACAGACTATGCAATTATAGGATAGTTTTCGTCCTCATAGTATGTTTAACTGTTGACCGAGATCTGCCTATAGGCTTATAGATATTACTACTGTGTTAGGCTCACATTCTTCTAGAGCCGTATCACAACCTACTTTTATTATTCGGCTATGCCTTGTGTTTGATAATTGCAGGATGCATTCGCCCCACCTACAGAAGTCTGTTGATCCTTCATTATTTTCCATTTCTCTCCCCCTCTGTATTTATTTTATTTCACTACCCCCTCCTGTATTTGTGCCTTATATTTTTGTATTGAAACAATCAAAAAACTTAATAAAAATTGTCAATTATATGAAAAAAAAAGATTGACTCTTTGTCACGTACCTGGAGGTGACGAGCCCAAACTTGCAGAGAGAGGCCTCCCTTACGGCTCCCACTTGCGGCCCCTGGAAAGGCAACAGGAGGCACGGAAGTAAGGAGTGGTACGAGTGCCTGGCAGGATCAACCAAGGTGGTGATAGTTCAGTGTTTCTGCTGGGACTGAGAGACAGGAGCCGGAGCAGCCAGGGAACTGGACTGGAACCAGGGACACAGGAAGCTCAGCAGACTGGAACAGCTTCAGCAGACTGGACTGGAACCAGGAACACAGGAAGCTCAGCAGACTGGAACAGCTTCAGCAGACTGGACTGGAACCAGGAACACAGGAAGCTCAGCAGACTGGAACAGCTTCAGCAGACTGGACTGGAACCAGAAACACAGGAAGCTCAGCAGACTGGAACAGCTTCAGCAGACTGGACTGGAACCAGGAACACAGGAAGCTCAGCAGACTGGAACAGCTTCAGCAGACTGGACTGGAACCAGGAACACAGGAAGCTCAGCAGACTGGAACAGCTTTAGCAGACAGGACTGGAACCAGGATAAGTAGGAATAGTCAGACAAGCCGGGTCGGTTAATCGGGTTGGTAGCGAGGCACAGAGGGATCAGGCGGAGGAGAAGTCACAACAAGCCAGGGGTCAGATGCAGGCAGAAGGCTGGAGTAGTCTCAGGCAAGCCGGGTCTATCACAGGTAAGTTTCAGATCAGGTTTTCAGGTACTCAACGCTGTAGAGCAGACAGCAGGGGCTGTCTGTGAATGACAAGTTTAAATAGGTTTTCTGGCGCCATCCGCGGGTCGCGCGCGCACGGGCGGCGCGATCGTGGACCAGGAAGTCCGGGGCGCCTGTTTCTGGCAGGATCTCCATGACACTCTGAGACAAGGGTTATGCAGTGCATTATGGGTTCAGGCATGCATTTTTGGCCATAAATTTGAAGTTTCATTGAATAGCAAAACTGTGAGATCTACTTTACCTTGAACTCAAGGTAGTCCTAAACCCGAACCTCAGCATTTTTGATTGAAGGAAGTAGAGCTCCTCTCCTCTCTCCTCCCTTGTATTCACTGAGAAACATACAAGGTGTCCTATGAATGACAAGAGGTGCCAAGCAAGTGTCCCCTGGGGTGAGTGTGCAAAGGGGAAGCAGATTGCACAGAGCCCAGAAAATCAAAGCTGTCAATATATGTTTCGTTGATCACTACATTGCTTTATAGCATCCCCAGCGACCCTCCTGATATTAGATATACAGTGGGTAAAATAAGTATTGAACACATCACTATTTTTCTAGGTAAATATAATTCTAAAGGTGCTATTGACATGAAATGTTCACCACATGTCGTTAACAACCCATGCAATCCACACATACAAAGAAACCAAAACAAATAAGTTCATAAATGAAGTTATGTGTATAAAATGGAACGACACAGGGAAAAAGTATTAAACACACCAAGAAAGGAAGGTGCAAAAAGGCATGGAAAGCCAAGACACCAGCTGAAATCCATCAGTAATTATAACGCAATCCTGCTCCTTGTCAGTGAAAATTAATATCAGCTGGTTCAGTCTCAACTGATGGCCTATAAAAAAGGTGTCTCATTACCAAGGTGTCACACAAGAAACATCTCAAGATGGGTAAAAGCAAAGAGCTCTCTCAAGACCTCCGCAACCTTATTGTTGCAAAACATACTGATGGTATTGGTTACAGAAGGATTTCTAAACTTCTAAATGTTTCAGTGAGCATTGTTGGGGCCATAATCCAGAAGAGGAAATAACATAATTTCTCCATAAACCAGCCACAACCAGGTGCTGCTTGCAATATTTCTGACAGAGGAGTAATAAAAATTATCAGAAGAGTTGTCCAAGAGCCAAAGACCACTTGTGGAGAGCTTCAGAAAGACCTAGAATTAGCAGGTACAATTGTTTCAAAGAAAACAATAAGTCGTGCACTCAACCACCATGGCCTGTATGCACACTTACCATCCTAGACTCCATTGCTGAAGAAAAAGTATGTTGAAGCTTGTTTAAAGTTTGCTGCACAACATTTAGACAAGCCTGTGAAATACTGGGAGAATATAGTCTGGTCAGATGAGACCAAAATTTAACTCTTTGGATGCCATAATACACACCATGTTTGGAGGTCAAATGGCACTGCACATCACCCAAAAACACCCCAATACCAACAGTGAAGTTTGGAGGTGGGAACATCATGGTGTGTGGGGCTGTTTTTCAGCATGTGGTACTGGCAAACTTCATGTCATTGAAGGAAGGGTGAATGGAAAAACGTACCAAGACATTCTTGATAAAAATCTGCTGCCATCTACCAGGATGAAGAAGATGAAACACGGGTGGACATTTCAGCAGGACAATGATCCCAAACACAAAACCAAGGAAACTCTCAATTGGTTTCAAAGAAAGAGAAATAAAGCTGCCAGAATGGCCTAGCCAATCACCTGACTTGAAGCCAATAGAAAAACTATGGAGAGAACTAAAGATCAGAGTTCATAGAAGAGGTCTACGAAACCTTCAAGATTTGAAGACTGCGTGGAAGATTGGGCCAAAATCACACCTGAGCAATGCATGTGACTAGTTTCCCCATACAGGGGGAGTCTTGAAGCTGTCATTACCAACAAAGGATTTTGTACGAAGTATTAAATAAATTTCAGTTAGCGTTTTAAAACCTTTTTCCCTGTTTCATTCAATTTTATTACGCATAACTTAATTTCCGAACTTCCGAAATTTCATGTCAATAGCACCTTTATGCCATGTACACACGAACGGGATTTCCAACGGGAAAACTGCGAGGAGAGCTTTTGGCCGGGAATCCCGGCCGTGTGTATGCTCCCTCGCAGTTTTTCCGATGGGAAAACTGCCAAACCCGTCGCCCAAAAAAAAGAGAACCAGCTCTCTTTTTTCCCGCCGGGATTCCCAACGGACTTTTTCCCGTCTGAAAACCCGGCCGTGTGTAGCAGAAAACTGCCATTTTTGGCCGTTTTCCTGTGGGGAAAAACTCAGATGGAGCATAAACTCGATCGGGATTCCCGAGGAAAGGCTCTGATCTGAGTTTTCCCAACGGGAAAACCGATCGTCTGTATGGGGGAAAAGTAGAAAGAAGGTTCTCGGTTTTCCCGTCAGGATTTCCGACGAACCTTTAACCGTCGGGAATCCCAGTCGTGTGTACAGGGCATTAGAAATATATTTACCTAGAAAAATGGTGATGTGTTCAATACTTATTTTACCTGCTGTATATGCTTAGAGGGAGCCAAGATGGCCCAATGTAAAATCAAATTTCTGGAGTATAACTTTAAATCTGACCAATAGGGACATAGAAATGTATACAAAACCTGATTGCATGCAGGGACTTCTCATTGCAGGAGCTGGTGTTCATCAGTCAACCACTGCATTAGAGTATTTAATGAATGCAAGGTTTTCAAGCCACTGCTGGAAGCAGAGAGCTTAGTGAGCTAAGTTTTGAAATTAAACAAAAAATACTTTGTGTTATCACTATAAAGCCTGGTTCGCAATTGCGTATGGGGCCAACTAACACTTTCCATGGCTGACACAGCGTGGTTTCCTGTGAACAGCTGCGGACAGTAAGCCCAGTTTAAAGCAGTAGGAGGCTGATATCACCCACAATCGAACATGCAGCGATTACCTGTGGATGATCTACCCTTGACACTAACTGCATCCAGAGTTGATTATATGCAGATAATAATTGCATGTTTGATTACATGCTTTTCGCAGCGAATGGCTGTCGGTGCTCTCAGCCTACTGTTGCTTTGAATAGGGCTTTCCACCCACAGCTGTTAACAGGAGACGCCGCTGAGTCCCTCGTGAGAAATCGTATTCGGTCCCATACACAGGTGTGAATAAGGCCTAATAAGAAAAAAATTATTACTGCAAAATGCCAGGCCATTGTGACAGGCAACGCTTGGACACTAGCTATGTTTGAAAGTGTAGTAGGCAGGAATTGGTGGATTTTACTTCTCAAAACAGCCCGACATTTGGGAGTGATGGGGAAGCGTGGAGACTGCTACAGGTATGTGTACCTGGCAGCAGTTTTCCTTTTCCTTAGCGCTCTTTCCTTCACATCAGACATTATAGCAAGATTCTATTTGACATGTGTCAAAGATTTCTTGACCCCTTCTTCTTGACCTCCTCTGCCCGAACAGGCACAATAATGCCATTATAATTATGTTGTCAAACATAACATCTATTCCACAATCCCCATGTACTCAAAGTACAAATTAAATATATTATGTTAAGCTGAATGCTAGGGAAGCTTACAACTCGCTCTATACCTCCATGCCTCTATCCTGGACTAGGTCTGCAAGGACATTTTCACAAACTATTTTATTACTTAACCCTTCTTACCAATTTGATGTCATCACAGGGTTCCCTAAACTCTAGTTGTGCGATATGGTGGCGTCTGGTCACCCAACACACAGGCAGCTGGCTGGGGTGAGTGGTCCCCTCAAGAGAGCCGAGGGCATGGCAGCCAAAATTCAGAGCTAGGTACTTACACAGGGGAAGGAATTACTTATGTTTACTGGCAACACCTGAGCTTAGCTGCATAGAAGCATTTCAGCTCACTTTGTTGCATATCAGGAGGGGAAGTAGAGAGCCAAAGTTCTCCTACCAGCTCTCTACTACACTCAATATACATGTCTGTATGCAAGGCTTTGCTGTTGAGGTGGTTGTAGGCCAGGTACATGGGTATGGTTCTGCGTTCTGCTCCAAGGATCCCTTTACAGTAGCCCAGCCATCCAAGGAGGTTCATCATGGATGTTTTAAGACCACCCCACCACCAGGACTCACCGTCACCTGACCATAACCACTCCTGTTCCAAGCTGGCTGCTTCTATAACTCCATCCCCTTTTTAGTACTATAGACTGTGAGGTCCTAATGAGGTCCACTTCCATAATTCTATGCAACACAAAAACATTCCAAATCATAGCTTTTTTAACAGCTCAACATAACATAATCCACTTCCAGGCTGCTACAGCCTACTTCCCAGATTAAATAAGGGGGAGAGGTGGTATGGTGCTATATAGTCCTCTCCCAGGAGTGAAACACTCCTACACGCAACTAATTTTAATATACAAGGCAAAGTCTATAATGATTCCTGGCCCACAGAAAGGAGGGGGTCACAAAAGGGTAAAAGCCGAGTCCAGCATTCACAGGTTCTTTTCACAATGCTGCCTCATTTCCTTTCCTCTAACAACCTTTTGTGAGCTCCACTGACCATTAAAAAAGAAACAGAAGCAGGAGGCAAAAGAACATTATTCCAAGTGAGGAGGGGAGAATAATCACACAGTACATTAAAACTGTTTAAGTAACCCCTCTTACAGGCTGATACATAATAAAGTGAGCTTGTTGCTTCTAAATACTACTAGTTCAGCTTTAAAGTGGGAGGTTACCCTTAGTAACTTTTTACAATGCAATTTTAGATCCCATAAATAGCACATACTAGCGATCCTCATTGTAAAAAACATTGCTTGCTTTCCTTTACATATGCAGCTGTGGGGTGTCTCTCCACAGAAACCCCTGACCCCTCTATCATCCCCCCCATCCAGGCACTTTAAACCTTCCACCTGGACAAAATTAAAACAAGTTGCACCCCCACCCAAATTAACCCTGTTTAAAAAATAAAACCAGACAATTCATGCGTTGCATACATTAAAAATTTCTGAATGGCACCTGGGCCAAGCTGCTGTCCTCCTGTATTCACAATGCAGCAGGGGCAGCCTCTCGGCATGGTACCCGAAAGCTATAGGGTATCACTGGAGTAGCTCCAGCTCCAGCAATTTCCAGTTTCTAGATAAATCCTGCAGGTATGGAATATGCATAGTTGCATGCCAGACGTGGAATTCTTTTTACGTTACCGTACCTTCTTGTTAAACGCAAATAACCAAACAGTTGTTGTTTCTCACAACCTGGGAAAAGTCAGGGGAGACGGTTCCTGTGAGATTAATCCAGAACAACCACAGTAAGCACAAGTTTGCCACACAGTTTTGTAGGATATGGGACAATATGCCCTAAGGCCTAAATACAGAGGGAACAAACTTTGTAATGTTTAGCAAGATTCGGCAGACATACCTATTTATTTTGGACTGTTTTGTTTTTTCACACATCTATATGGAATACGCTAGTTGCAGTTAGTTTTAAACTGTTTCAAGAGGTTCAGTTGATTTGTCAGGATTCAGGAGATGGATGTGTAATTGTGGGTAGAACATGGGAACTAGTTCAGGGTGATGAAAAGGAGACATCAGAGAAGGGTGGTCTTAAAGACAATTTGCAATTGCAAATCACAGAAAAATAAGAATTAGCTGCTGCTAAAGTGGGCAGATTTGGGCTTATATTTTTTGCTTTCGTGGTGTCAGACTAAAATTTAAAACATTTCAAGGAAAATTTACTGGAGACACTGGAGCAGACAGAATACAAAGCAGTTGCGCATGGCAACCAATTAGTTTACAGCTTTCATTTTCAAAGCTTAACCAAACAAGCAGAAGTTAGAAGCTGGTTGGTTACTATGCACAGCTGCTCCCAATTCTGTCTGCTCCACATTCACAAATAATCTGTTGATTCATTCATTGGATATGTGGGAGCACCCAGCTGTGGATAGATCAGCATCCTCGATTGGATTTTCAATTGGGCAACAGGATTTCCTGGGATAGTAACTATCAGGCTTTAGCGCCTTTTATTTGTGCATGTTGTGCCCCTTGGAACGTCGGTACAGGTGCCAGGATCTATCCCATTGTAGAGTTTTGGCCATTGTGCATGCACCCTGACACCAAGTTTTTTCCCCTTTTCCAGAGGATTTCCACATACAGGTAGTTGGAACAGGCTAATTTTTAGGGGGGGGGGACTCTTCTGGGGGTGGGGGGTGGTTACCATTGTGGAGGGGGGTGCAGGCAGGAGGGTTTAGGGGGACCCATGTTAGGTAGTTTGGGGGGGATGGGGAGGGGAACTGCTTTTTAGTTGTGCATTAAACTTTTGTTTTGTTTTTTGCAGATAACTATATGAGTAAAATTGCGATCATTTAAGTTGGTGTCAGTACCTTTTCTCTTCTATGGTACATAGTTAGTCTGGTTGAAAAAAGACGCAAGTCCATCTAATTCAACCAATTAAAGGGGGAAAAAAAATCATACAATCCTATATACACAATCCTATACCCACAGTAGATCCAGAGGAAGGCAAACAAAAAAACAGCAAAACAAAGTAGTCCAGTAAATTTCCCTCTTTGTGTCTCTGTTGAAAAAAATGTAACACCAAAGCAGACTCAAACATACCGGGATCTTTTGACTTTGAAATTGCTGTGCAAGAACTGACACATATCAAGACTGTGGAGACACACAAGTTTTTGTGGCTTCCATTGTCTTATTGTTAATAATCATAATGGGAATTTTGGAGAACCTGCCGACACTAAATTGCAATACTGATACTGTTAATTTTTCTTGGAAGTAAATTTTTACTAGAAGTAAATCACTGTACAAAAGATTTGTGAATAGCTGTGAACAGTCTTCCAGTGGAGGTGGTATTGCATGTGGAGAAATAAGAGCAAAAAAGAGCAGCTTCAGCTTAAAAAAGGTAATAATGAACATTACCTTTAAACTGTATTTCTAGCAAAAGCGTATTTTGTTAGTTTAGGATAAAGTTGTTAGAAGCCCTGTTGCCTCATTCAGGATATTTTTCTTCCTTGCAGACCTGGTAAAAACATTGTTATCAGGATAAGAAATTAAAGGAAATCTCTCTAAAGCTCACCATCCATCAGTGTTTCTCAAACTGTGTGCCCACATTTGTGGGTGTGCCGTGGGGAGCCTGGGAGCCGTTACTGTAACAGTCGGGCCGGCCGCTGTTGCATTCTGTCTCGGGCTGCAGGGCTGGGCGCTGGCAGCAACTTTACCCCAGGAACAGGAGCACCACCCCCCTAGGATAGGGTGACCAGACCTCCCCCGGTTTCCGGGGACAGTCCCCGGATTGAGGATTCTGTCCCCAAACCAAGTCTGTCCCCAGTTTTGTCCCCAAATTGGATTTGAACAGGGGTTGGGGCAATTTCAAAGTCAGTGCAGAAGTAAAAATAAAAAATCTGAATCACACACCCCCGCTCTGCCACTCCTACTAGCTTAGGGGGGTGTATTTTTTTCCATTATCTGTGCCCCTTTCTGATGATCATGTGCTGGTCGGAGCGGAGGGAATATTTCTTCAGTTTCGGTGCATGCCCATTGAGCTCCGCTCGCATGTTCTTCTGCCTTGGCTCAAGTCCCGGCCAGCCGCCTGCCTGCTTATCTCCTTTCCTACCCTGGTAGAGTGATCTTCCGCCGCTCCCCACCCAGTAGTAGCCGGGGCCCGGAGAGTAAGACTTGACAGGCTGTGAGGCGGGCGGCGGGGGCGACAGGCAGAGAGTCGCTGATTGGCGGCATTACTAGTAAAAAAAATTGTCCCTGGATTTCATTTTAAAAATATGGTCACCTTACCCTAGGAGGCCGTGGCATGCATGGACCTGCTGAGCTGAGCTGCCAGGTGAGAGACCCTGACACCTACAGCTGACCCCTACATCCCATCTCCCCCCCCCTCACACACCTCATTTGCCCTGCCCCAGTGTTCAGGCTGCATTTATGGACACTGGTGAGGCTGCATTAATAGGCACTGGTGAGGCTGCATTTATAAGCAATGGCGAGGCTGCATTTATGGACACTGGTGAGGCTGCATTTATGGACACTGGTGAGGCTGCATTTATGGACACTGGTGAGGCTGCATTTATGGACACTGGTGAGGCTGCATTAGTGGGCACTGGTGAGGCTGCATTAGTGGGCACTGGTGAGGCTGCATTAGTGGGCACTGGTGAGGCTGCATTTATGGAAATCTCCTCAACAGGTCAGACAGCACTTGGTTCTGTGCAGAGTTTGGATCATTTGCACTCTGATCTGATATAGCAGAGTCATTGGCTCTCTTAAGCCCCATACACACGGTAGGACTTTTTGACAACAAACTTCAAAATGAGCAAGTTTTCAAAAAAATCCTACCGTGTGTACGCTCCATCGGACAAACTTTTTTCGATTTTCATCGGACAAAAGTTCGCTCTGCAAACGGCCAAACTTTTCAGCAACAAAAGTCCTACGGTGCAAAGTCCTATCGTGTGTACAGAAATCCATCGGACTTTTGTCCGAAGTACAAATACCCATGCCCAGAACCAATGTTAAAATCAACCAACAATAGCAGAAGTTGACCAAAGGGTGGCGGTAACGAGCAGAAAAGAGCAGAAAAACCACGTGATGTTGGGAAAGTTTTGGGAAAGTTTGCAGAAAAGTCCTGCCGTGTGTTTGCTATGGGTGTGCCCAGCCAACTCCCTTCGGACAAAAATCCACGGAAAAGTTTGTTTGAAGTCCGACCGTGTGTACGAGGCTTTAACGTGACAATATCCTTGGTAGTTTTGATTTTAAATTAGTCTTCTGGCGTGTTTGGTATCTAGCTAGTATCTTCTTTTATATTGATGTATTTATTTTTCTTTAAGGTAACTCTAATACAGCAGGAATTATGGAATATGTTTAGAGCTGAGAGGTTAAGAGTCAAGATAAAATATCAATATATGCAATAACTAAAAGTGTAGCGGCCTCACCCCATCTCCTTTTGCTAGGGGTATGTCACATGACAGGGTGAGATGCGCTACGGCCCATGTCCTCCCCATAGCTGTGGGTGAGGTGAAGGCCAGTATCAGTATCTTCCTCGGGCCAATGTGCATTAGTCTTAAAACTCAGTCCTGCTATGCTGGAATCTCCCTTGCTCCCATTAACCAGAGTCCACACACCGATGCAGGGTCCAACACTTGTTTATTATATCTCCACAACAAACAGTTCTTTCACAGCCGATTTAGTTGCGACCCATAACATAGAGCAAACGGTGGGATGAGCAGGCCGAGGCACTATCCTAATTTCAATCTAAACCCCTGTGCTTTGACCAGGGGTTATAGCAACGTTGATTGGCATAGAACATAGAACTTGTGAGTCTCTACCAGCAACTCCATAGAACATAGACGGGAGTACCTTCGCTGCGCTGCGGCCCCTATCAGGGGAAGATGTCCCTCCAAGGGAGTTACCGAAGGCCCATCCGTCACCGGGTTGATGCTGCTCCGGGTCTCCGGATGGGTGACCTCCCCGGCCTCCTCACCTCGGATGCGGGTCCCCTCGCAAGGCGGCACCCTGAGATCACTTCGCCCTTGCGGGACCCAGTCGAAGTTACTGGGCCCCAGGCCTACGATATAGTACCTCACCCCAGGCTGAAGGTGCCTGGGATGGACCCCAACTTCATTCCGGTCAGGCCTAGGGCGCCTAGGCCGGAATCTTGACCCGCCCGCACCCAGGCCTAAGGTGCCTGGGATGCGTGAAGAGAACTCCTCCAAGAAAGAACAACCTCGTGGCGAGGGTGTCTCCCCCCTTTTATCTCCTCCCATCAACACCACGGCGGGTTCCCCGCCCCAGCCGTACCATCTCCGGAAAGGGACAAAAAAGGGTAGCACTGTGGCAGTGATTCCACCCTGAGCCTGTAGGTACCCGCCACCCACAGGCCAAGGTGAGTAATACACCACTCAATCCTCCATGAATTACAAAAAGGAGTCCAGAACCTTTCATAATTATACATCTGGGTCACACTACCCCCAGGTGTACCCCAACTAAATTTAAAGACCCCGCTACATACTTCCCCCTGTGATTTGACGCTGGTCCCCAGCGTCAGGTGCATACCCATGTCTCCCAAGGAGTGGTGACATGAAGCGAGCCCCAGAGGCTGTCCCTCAAAATTTTGAATACTGCGTGTGCCAAGGCCTGCTCAAAGGGGAAAGGGAATTATAAAACAATAAAACTCTTGTATAAAACATCTGTCATGTACACATATACAATCCCTCCCATCACTGTCTAAGAACCACCCCATCTCAGTAGTCTTGACCGACGAATCTCCTGCAGAAGGGAACAAAAACAACATCCTAACAATCTGTGTTAGCTTGGAATGAATAGGTCTATCAGCCGAGAGACCCATTCGCTCCAATAAGCAAAGTGATGTACATGTAAAATTTCAAACAGCCGTTGCACAACACTGCCACCTGGTGACAGCGCTGCGGTAATGACACTTGGTGGGATCTTCATTCTTCCTGCTTTACCTACACTGACTCTACCCCCAAAGTCTCTGCCTTTGGCACATGAAGAAAAGGGAGAAAAAAAAACAACAGCTCCCAAGTCTCCAGTGAGTAAAAGAAAAGCCCAAATCAAAACAAAACTAGGGCACAGTTCTGAGTGTCTGGAAATGTTCCTTCCAGAGAGTTCAATAAGCAAACAAATAGGAGTTCTCTCCTCCTACAAATAGAATCTTGGATCTGGCAAAAACAGGGGCTTTAGGTGTTTGTCAAACACTTCAACTGAATATTCGACATCCTCTCCCTCCTTTCTGCAGATAAGTACTTTATCGGCATGAATGTGGCGCCCCAACTTCCAATCCGCTCTGCAATCTTTGAATTTCTTGGACACAGGCGGCGAACAGGACAAGTATCGCCGAGCATGAGGCACTTTGAGCTTCTCCCAGACAAATTCGTTGTACCATCTCGGGCGCACGACCTCAACTTCATAAAGTAAGTCCCGAGGCAAATAGGGATATTCCCATCCGTACTCACGGGCGACTCTCTGGGAGAAAAGTCGTTGTAATCTGGCCAAAGGAGGCATGACATCCCGCTCACCTTCTCCTGGCTGCACAATGCTTCCCGGTGCCGAGGTACCTTCACTACCTCGGATGACTTGGCTTTTGGCGCCCGCAGGGAAGCGCGCTGCATCCCCACTATCAACGCGGGGGATGTTGTGGAATGTGGAAGATTGGTCGGAGGACTAGACTCCCTCCTGAGCTCCGGGGCCTGCGCCCGGGGGGCGTGCCGTCTTCTATGGACATAGGGGAATCCTACATTGATTGGCATAGAACATAGAACTTGTGAGTCTCTACCAGCAACTCCATAGAACATAGACGGGAGTACCTTCGCTGCGCTGCGGCCCCTATCAGGGGAAGATGTCCCTCCAAGGGAGTTACCGAAGGCCCATCCGTCACCGGGTTGATGCTGCTCTGGGTCTCCGGACGGGTGACCTCCCCGGCCTCCTCACCTCGGATGCGGGTCCCCTCGCAAGGCGGCACCCTGAGATCACTTCGCCCTTGCGGGACCCAGTCGAAGTTACTGGGCCCCAGGCCTACGATATAGTACCTCACCCCAGGCTGAAGGTGCCTGGGATGGACCCCAACTTCATTCCGGTCAGGCCTAGGGCGCCTAGGCCGGAATCTTGACCCGCCCGCACCCAGGCCTAAGGTGCCTGGGATGCGTGAAGAGAACTCCTCCAAGAAAGAACAACCTTGTGGCGAGGGCGTCTCCCCCCTTTTATCTCCTCCCATCAACACCACGGCGGGTTCCCCGCCCCAGCCGTACCATCTCCGGAAAGGGACAAAAAAGGGTAGCACTGTGGCAGTGATTCCACCCTGAGCCTGTAGGTACCCCGCCACCCACAGGCCAAGGTGAGTAATACACCACTCAATCCTCCACGAATTACAAAAAGGAGTCCAGAACCTTTCATAATTATACATCTGGGTCACACTACCCCCAGGTGTACCCCAACTAAATTTAAAGACCCCGCTACATAAGCATTAATGCAAAACTTATTATGTGAGTCTGTGATTGCTGATTTTCAAATTCTGGGGAAAATTAGGGTGGCACGATGTTCAGTACTACTCTATTTTCTCCATACAGTCTTGGGTTTGTCAGACCTCACCATCATCACAGTAGAGAAGAAACACTGACATCGCTCTCGTGTCCTGTTGGCTCCTTCTTCCGTAGGACAGATGTTTAAGCCACAAAGGGCTAGTTCTAGCCCCTGCACACGATGTCCACAGAAGAAATGCCTGCACTCCAGGCATTGTACATATTACAAAACCCACCTAAACTTTTCCATAACTGATGCATTTTACCTGTAATGGGTTTAATCATAGAGATTGTGTGCAGTGGTGGGCAAATATTGGTATGGGAATTGCAATATTGAACAAGATTTTTTTTTCAAGATTTCATGTGGTTACTTTAGTGATTATTACACAAATAGAAATGCTCTATATAGAAGTGACTTCCAAAGACAGCACAGTATTCCCATTCACAGGTTTATCCGAGACCTTCTCATACAATTGAATTTTATGCTGTAGATTTTTGTCCGCCTCTACAGGTACTACTCTATCGAAAACGAAATACACTAGAAGTTTTTTTTCCGTTAAACTAAGAAATCACCTCACTAACATCTTTCCCGCTGTGCTATTGTGTTCTGACAGCCCCCCACCCCCTTTGCCAGAACACACTGATCAGCACCGCCAGCCATTGGCTGTCAGTGCTGATCGGATGCTAATTTTCCAGTATGCACATTTGACAGAAGCCAGTCGTGAGACCAGCTTCTGTCAGACAGGCTGCTGTACACATGGGCCGAATGTCAGCTGGTTTCTGTTGAACTGCCTGATACCGGCCGATATTCGTCCTGTGTGTACCAGTCTTCAGAAAAACAGTCTTGGCTGAACATACACTTTAAGATCAATTACTACTGCTAGGTGTCACAAAGAGAGGTTACTGGGGCCACACTCTGCATGGGGAAAGATGCTGATGGTGAATCTGCTCTATATAAAATCGAATTTTAGAAATTCTAGCTGCGCCAAATTTAAGAAACAGATCCCAAACTACTGAACATAAGCTATTTTGCATAAGTTTAGCTGAGCCTTTTTTATTCACCCATCTAATTCCACCCAGCCATTTGTGCAAAGTAGATTGCATAGCTAGAGGATCACTGATACCTTGTTTGTTGTCATTTTTAGACAGAAGGCAAGTGCTCTTCACAATAGCTACAATTTTACATGTTCTACCTTCTTCTAGCAGTTTATGATCTGTTTATATTGCAAAGCAGTATAAAAAATACATGGCTTCATAGAATAAAGACATTGGGGTTGATTTACTAAAGAAGTAGACTGTTCACTTAACAAAGTAAAAGTTCACTATGCAAAGTGAATGTTACCAATGCGTACTAAAAAAAGGTGAAGACCTGTGCATGTCAGTCAGTCAGTCTTGTGAATAAAGGCATCCTAATTTTGAATTATCCTTGCACATAATTGAGTATTTAAAGTGAACACAACTTTGCCTCATTTACTAAGCTTGTAAAACATTAATTTGCAAAGTAAATAGCCACTACTCAACCAACCCCATTGAATCAAACAGGTACATAGAGACCCCCGCGTTCTTCTCAGTCTTTGTCTGCATTTATAGAGCAGGCTACAGACTATAGCTATGTTTACACTGGCTTGAACCAGTGATGACAACTCTCAAAGTACAGAGCCTGAAAAACAAAGTTAAGAGGGTTAATTTTACAATTGCTTGTTATCCCTGAATATAGTGTATGAGAGTTAATGTGATTTAAAATGACAGCTAACCCTTAATATCTAGTATACTTGTATTCTACCTGTAACTTAAAATACTTTCTTCGTTTTGCTTGGTTTTACTTATTTTTTCCACCTATTATTTTCCTCGTTGAATTTTTACAATGCTGTGTCCGGACCACACTTTCTTTTCACATTTTACTACTTGGTAAGGTGTATTTTTTATATACAGGGAGCACCTGTGTGTGCAGAAACAAGAGACGCCTTTTATAACAGAAATTGATTTATTGGCAATGGCATGTTGGATGTGGCATACATAACCAATTTACATTTCAACCCCATCAGAGAACGTAGGTTTGATTTGTTATTAAAAATAAAACAATTTCATCAATAAAAATATTTTTATGTTTCAAAAATAACAAAAAAATCAATCGCATCAAGGTAAAAGAAAAACAATAATAAATAATGTTTATAATTATGAGAGAAAGTCTGAAGTCATTTTACAATATGCTTTATACCTTTTATAAAATGTCTAGGCACATGGGAAGCATGTCATTATTATTTTCTGGGGTAATAGAGAGAATTTTAGTTTAAAATTTAGTGAATCCAAAATTTGTTGTTTGAGAGTATCCTCATTATCATATGAAATTTATTAAAGTAAATAAACAAATCAATATGTTTTTTTTTTTTTATTGTCTCATTTTGATGTTAAAGGAAACCACCGCCACAAGCTTACTTTCCCTAGCTGCGACAACTTGGTGCTGATGAGGCTTGGCAGTGCAGTGGTTAATATGCCCAGTCATACTTGTGATTGGAAAGGTGTCAGGCAGCCCTGCTGGTGAGTGATACTGCCCTCTGGCCCTGGCCTAGGCCTTTAGGGAAGAACGTAGGAGTTACATTTCAATTTTCCCTTTTGATTTGAGCTCATTTATAACTGAGTGTCTTGGGGCCTGAGTGTGTGACACAATGTTAACTCCATTGGCAGCGTTTAGCACCAGGGGAGATGAATAGTCAGTCCCTACCATTGTCACCTACAAATTAATGTTATAAGTGACAAATATCTCTCTGCTGGCTAGAAGGGCTCTACAGGGTTAGTCATAGAAATAAATGAAAAGAAGCACCACACAGCACTCTATAGCTGATACCCATGTTTCTTTAGTGGGTCTTTATTTTATCTGTAGGGGACCAATTCATCCATAAAAGGGCATTTTTTCACATTTTTAGATATGTATGAGAAAACTCTAGCCTAAGAGGAGTGTGATCTTGTATGATAATGTTAAAAAAAATATTGTTATGTATAGTTTGTAATTACAATAGTTACATCCATGACCACCACTCCCATGCGCTATAAACGGCCGCCATCTTATATTCATGCATCTGGCCCCTTTCAGGATGTCGGGCGCATGAATAACAGCAGTGGGGGTGTTTTTTTGAAGCACCTGATTAGAACCTGATTAGAGCCAGCGGCTCTAATAGGCTTCAAAATAGGGTGTGTTTGTGGTGCAGAGCATTGCGCTACGAGCCCGCCCAGGTGTTACAACAGCGAATGAATATTCGCTATTGTAACATTGATCCTGAATCCGGCCTATCAGAAGCAGGTCTGAGATCCGTTTTCCTATTGGCCAAAAAGAGAAGAGTCCCAATTGGCTGCCGAGGAGGAGGGAGCAAATGGAAGCCACCGCGATGCCCGTGGAGAGCAGGGGAAAGGAAAGCCGTCGTCGCCGCCGAGCAAGGGAAGCCACTGGGGAAGCCCGGAAGAAGCGCTGCCTACCATAGATGGGGTAAGTGCACCAGACCCGACCAACCAGGGGGGTGGTACTTTCCCCTCCCCCCAAAAATTACCACTGGCCACCACTGCATGGCAAATATAATTATCTGTACTTCTTCCACAATAAAAGTGTGACAGCTGGCTCCTTACTGATTAAACAGCTATATTCCGCTGGCTTATGCAGGCCATACATGGGTCAATTTCCAAGCAAATTTTCTTTTGAAAATCAGAAATTTTCGTGCATTTTGTGATACGATGGTGCCACCATTGATTTCGAAATTTGAAATTCGACCAACCAAGCCTTCAATTTAGCCTCATGTTGCTACAGAAAATAATTTTCGTAGCCAGGAATCTTCTTTTCTTTCCAGGAATTTTCTTTTCTTGCGCTCATGCGCATTCCTTTTTTGAGTATTTTTCTCGCACGATGCTCCTATCATTGATTAGAAAATCATTTGTTTTTAAAAAAATGTACAACATGCCTGATTACTCAAATTCGATGGCCATACAAAAAATAGGATTTTTTACTCACCGTAAAATCCTTTTCTCTGAGTCCATGGACCGACACAGCTTCTCTATTGACAAAGTGGGTATTATCCGTTAATTAGGAGTGACTAGGCAGAAAAACTTGTAAAAAGTGTTGCATCACACCTTCTACAGTACCGCCCAGGGGGCGGACCCTCTGGGTATAACCTCTCAGTCTGCATCTTCGCAGATCAGTTCGTCAAAAAGCAGTACAAACTTAAAAGGAGGGGTGGGTGCTGTGTCGGTCCATGGACTCAGAGAAAAGGATTTTACGGTGAGTAAAAAATCCTATTTACTCTTTCGTCCATGGACCGACACAGCTTCTCTATTGACAAAGTGGGACGTCCCAAAGCAGTGTCAGAGAAAAAAACGAGGGGTGGCAACAGCATAAAAATAAACTTCACCCCAAACACAAAACAGCACTCCTCCAACGGAGGAGTTGCAACTCTAAACAGCCGCTTGTAAAACCTTGCGGCCGAAAGAGGCATCCGAAGATGCACCTACATCAATTTTGTAGAATTTTGTGAAAGTGTGAGCGGACGACCAATTTGCCGCTTTACATAATTGGGAAACAGACGCTTGATGTCGGAAAGCCCAAGAGGCACCTATTGCCCTGGTCGAATGCGCCGTGACAGGAAAGGGGGGCGCCTGACCCTTTAAGGCGTAAGCCTGGATTACTATCTGTCGGATCCACCTAGAGATGGTGGCCGATGAGACTGCTTGGCCCTTCTTGGGACCAGCCACCGAAACAAACAGTGAGTCTGACTTCCGGAACAGGGAAGTAGCAGATAGGTATATTCTCAAAGCTCGGACAACGTCCAAGGAATGCAACGCCGACTCCTTAGGATTCGACGGCTGAGGACACAAGGATGGAAGTACAATGTCTTCGTTGAGATGAAAAGCCGAAACGACTTTCAGAAGAAAGGAAGGCTGCAGCCGCAGCACCACCTTATCCTTGTGGAAAATCAAATAGGGAGCCTTGCAGGACAAGGCTGCCAGCTCAGAGACTCGTCTAACTGACGTAACAGCCACCAAAAAGACCACTTTCTGAGAAAGTGTCAACAGGGGAATATCTCTAATCTTCTCAAACGGTGCCTTCTGAAGCACCGAGAGGACCAGGTTCAAGTCCCACGGAGGTAACGGGGGACGGACCGGAGGGGCCACATGTCGAACCCCTTGCACAAATGTACTCACGAGAGAGTGAGTCGCCAGGGGTCGCTGAAAAAAGACAGCCAGGGCAGATATCTGTCCCTTAAATCGTACTTAGGGCAAGCCTTTGGTCCACCCCATGCTGTAAAAACAGCAGGATTCTGGAAACCAAATAGGTACGCGGATGCCATTTCATTTCCTCACACATGGAGATGTAGGCCTTCCAAGTGCGGTGACAAACCTTCCTAGAGGACGGTTTTCGAGCACTTCTCATAGTAGAAATTACTGAGTCTGACAGGCCCCGGTCTCTCAGTACCTGGTTCTCAACAGCCATGCCGTTAAAGCCAATGACTGTAAAGCAGGATGGAGTATGGGACCTTGCGATAGCAGGTCCTTCCGTAGTGGTAGGCGCCAGGGGACGTCTGCTACCAGACGTACTAGATCGGCGTACCAAGGATGCTGAGGCCAATCTGGAGCGATTAGGATCATTGGAATTCCCTCTGCCTCCACTCTGCAGAGCAGAAGAGGAAGAAGCCTTAAGGGAGGGAAGGCATAGATTAGCCGATACTGACCCCACGATGCTACCAACGCGTCCGTTGCGTCTGCCCATGGGTCTCTTGACCGGGCCACAAACCTCAATACCTTCCGATTGAGTCGGGAAGCCAGAAGATCTACGCCTGGTGTGCCCCATCTTTGGCAGAGGAGTTGGAACACCTCCGGGTGTAAGGACCATTCTCCCTGGTCCAGCATCTGGCGGCTCAGGTAGTCCGCATGCCAGTTTTCCACACCCGGAATGTACACGGCCGACAGTGCCGGTACGCTCCTCTCTGCCCACTTCAGGATGCGAGTGATCTCCGATGCTGCAGCTGAGCTTCTTGTTCCACCTTGATGATTGACATATGCCACTGCTGTGGCGTTGTCTGACTGGATCCTGACTGGACGCCCTTGCAGCCTCTGAGACCATTTGAAGAGGCACAGCCTGATCGCCCAGATTTCCAGGACATTGATCGGCAGGAGGGCTTCCTCTGGGGTCCAGCGACCTTGCGCCGACGGAACACCCCAGACTCCCCCCAACCTGTAAGGCTGGCGTCCGTCGTGATCACTATCCAGTAAACCGGAAGAAATGACTTCCCGGCCATTAGAGCCGGTGCTGTCAGCCACCATACCAGGGATCTCCTGACTAGGTGGCTCACTCGAATTTCATAATCCAGAGATGATGGACATCTGTTCCATCTGGACAGAACTTCCTTCTGTAACACTCGAGTGTGGTATTGAGCATATGGGACCGCCTCGAAGGAGGCTACCATGAGGCCCAACACTCGTATGCAAAAAATGGAGTGATAACCAATTCCTGGAAGTCAGCTGCCGTACTGCAGCCCGGAGGGTCTGCAACTTCTCCACAGGGAGGAATACCTTTGCCTCTGAAGAATCCAGAATCAACCCCAGGTACACTAGGCGTTGAGTGGGCACCAATACTGACTTTTGCGTGTTTAGTATCCAACCACAGTCTCGAAGAGTCTGACAGGTAATGGACACGCTTACCTCTAATTCTGAGCTTGAAGGGGCCTTCAGCAGAAGGTCGTATAAGTAGCCTGTGATAGCGATACCCCGCTGTCTTAGAAGTGCCAGAATCAGAGCGAGCACCTTGGTGAACGTCCTGGGTGCTGAGGCAAGGCCCAACGGGAGGGCCAAAAACTGGTAGTGGTCCTTCCCGATAGCAAATCGCAGAAACCTCTGGTATCTGGAGTATATGGGGACATGCAGGTATGCATCCTTGATGTCCAAGGAGGCCAGAAAGTCCCCCGGATGGAGAGCCGTGACTACAGATCGAGCCGCCTCCATCCGAAATCTTTGTACTTTCACAAAGCAATTGAGGGCTCTGAGATCCAAGCTTGGACGAACCCCCTCCTTCTTCGGCACAATGAACAGATTTGAGTAAAAACCCCGTTCCAGTTCTGGAACTGGAATAACTACCCCGCGTTCCAGTAGACCCTGGACCGCCCCATACAGGGCCTCCCGACGGGTCGGTAGTAGCTGGAGATTGGAGGTGTTGAATCTGTCCGGTGGACAAGAGAGAAACTCTATCTTGTAGCCTGAGTAAGATTACTTCGCAAACCCACCTGTCGGAGATTAGAGCTGTCCACTGAGTCGCGAATTTGCGAAGACGTCCCCCCACCCGAGAGCTGGGTGGGGGAGGACCTTCATGCGGACGCAAATTTGTCCGCAGGCTTATTGGGTATGCGGGACCAAGGACGCTTCTGTCCTTGGGCAGGCGCTTTATCGGCCTGGGGTCTTTTCCCTGTCGCCCTAGGGGGAAGAAAAAAACGCTTGCGTGCAGTAAAGGAGGGCCCTTGCCCTTGGCATGGCCCCTTACCCTTGCTAATTTGGGGAAGCAAAGTGCCTTTACCTCCTGTGGCATCTTTGATGATGTCATCCAGAGAGCCCCAAAAAGTCTGTCGCCCTTAAAAGGCAGATCCAACAGGGCTTTCTTGGAAGTCTGGTCCGCAGACCAGCCTTTTAGCCAGATCAGGCGGTGTATTGCTACTGCATAAACCGAAGCTTTAGACAGCAGGGGAATAGTATCCATGTCTGACTCGCAGACAACCTAAGGCCCTGGACCAACAGGTCGGCCAATGTTATCTCATCAGGAGGAGCATCTCGCTCCTTAACCCCTGGAGTAGCAATCTTGCCCATTCAGTAAGTGTGTGAGACACTAGGGCCCCCGCCAATGCCGGGCATACTGACGAGCCTACCACTGAGTATAGGTAGCAAGCGAGTGCTTCAGCCTTCTTAACCACAGGGTCCTTGAAAACAGGAGCCCCTTCTACAGGAATTGTGGTGGCTCTATTAAGTCTGGACACCGGAGGGTCCACTATAGGGGGAGAGGTCCATCTCTTCAGAAAACTCTCCTCAAAGGGGTACCGTACCGCAAACCTCTTTGGGCTGTAAAGACCCTCAGTGGGTTCTCCCATTCCTTGTATAAGAGTTTATCAAAAGACACACAAGGAAACACCTTAGCAGTGCGGGCAGGTCTATGAAACCCAAGTGGACCGGAGTCTCTGCTGCTTCTGCAGTATTTTCCAATTTTAGCATATCCCGCACTGCAGTAATAAGGTCAGATACCAAAGCCGTCTCGCGTACTGACCTGGACTTTGAGTCATCCTCACTGTCCGGTCACGGTCTGCAGTCTCTGATGCGTCAGAATCTGGGCCCCGAGCCGTAGCTGGACCTGGTTCTGCACCAGAATTATCCCCAGAAGCTTGCAGGGGACGGGGCGTTTACTACCCCCTGTATTCCCGTGTGCTGCTTCCACCCTGGCAGCAAACGCCTCTAGGATTGCCATCATAGCGTTCATAGACACCTCAGGGACACCAGCTGCTAAATCTGGTGTTTCAGGGGAGAAGACATCTGGCTCAGATGCCATGCTGACCACACGCTGACACCCACAGGGCTCCAGGCAAGGTATCAATAGGCCACCCTCCTGTGCTGCAGAGAGGCTGGGTCACCCAGAGGACTCACCACCCTGGACCGGTACTGCTATGCTGCCGTGTGCTGCGCCTGTGATGCTGTCCCACTGCTGCTGTGTCGGTCTGCTTCTTTTATCAGCATTTCCTGTGTGAATTTTCGCACCAGTGTAATGCACCCTAGAGGCCGGAGGCTCTCGCAAAATGGTTGCCAAAAAACGTCTAATGTGGGCTCTAAGAAAATGGCCGCCGACCGAAGATAGAGGTCAAGCAGCCATAGCCCACAAAAAGATGGCCGCCGAACGGCAATATATGAATACAGGGTGGACAAACATGGCCGCCGATCAGCTGATAGGGGCCAGTGGGTGTGGCCGAACCACAGGAAGATGGCCGCCGGGCAGTCACAAGAGGCCGAACTCGGCATGGACCCCCTCAAAATGGCCGCCGACAGCATGGAGGAGGAAGCACACAAACACAGGTAAGCAGAAATTACATTTCTTTTAAATGTTAGTTACAGCCAGCCCCGCTCCAGTGGAACCCCCTAGGTGACCCCCAGCACCCAGCAACCTTTAGCTAGAAGCCCAGGGAGGAGGGAAAGGCAGGGAGAGAGGGAAGAAAGGGGCCACAACCACTTACTTGATCTCTCCAGGAATGTCCAGCTAAATCACCCAGCCGAGGCAGGGGAGTTTTACTTACCTATCCTGCATGTATTATGCTGGAAGACATTCCAAACAGGTCATCGTCCGCGCACGGAAGGTGACTGTTGGCCAGGCATGCTGTGATTGGACCCAAAAGGGACGATCATATGTATGCCCTGGAGCGTGACGCTCACCGGACAGGCTGCTGCGACTCGACCGTAAGGTCAGCCGAAGCTGAGTGGTCCGATGCAAGCCTTGGAGCGTAAGCTCACCGGCCAGGCTGCTGCGACTCGGCTGTAAGGTCAGCCGAAGCTGAGCGGTCCGATGCAGGCCCTGGAGCGTAGGCTCACCGGCCACCCGTGGAGCGACGGGCATTTCGTGGAAAACCCAGCGCGTAGCTAGGGTCGGCACACGCTCGATGGCCGAAACTGGGGAGACTACAAGGATCGAGGATCCAGCCTGTCACCCAGTCGGCAGTTGATCGAAGATCGCAGGAAACAACAAATGGAAAAAAATATATATATATATATATTTTTTTTTTCCCCCCGGACCAATGGGCCCGAAGGGAGCCATGTCCTACTCCTTGCTAGACAGAAAAAAATTGATCTGCAAAGATGCAGACTGAGGCCTCGTACACACGGCCGAGATTCTCGTTGAAAAAAACATGTCGTTTTTTTCTACGAGATTCTTGGACAAGAAACTTGTCCCGGCCGAGTGTACACACGCTCGTTTCAAAGAACCCGCGGTTCTTTGAATGGAGCGTACGCGGTGACGTCATCGACTACGACGAGCATGCGCTCGTCACATTCGATGCCGTCGCCGCCATCTTGGTATACCCTACGTATGCCTAGGAAGCTACCGCGCATGCGTCAAATTCATTTCGAACATGTGCGGGCTTCCCGGCGGACAGGTAAGTGTACACACACTCACTTTTCTCGTCGAGAAACAGGCTGATGAGAATCTCGACGAGAAAATAGAGAGCAGGTTCTCTATTTTCTCGTCGAGGTTACTTGTCGGTTTTCTCGACGAGAAACCCGATAGCCGCGTACACACGACCGATTTACTCGGCAAAACATCTCTGCCAGCAAGTTTCTTGCTGGTTCTTGCCGAGAAAATCGGTCGTGTGTACGAGGCCTGAGAGGTTATACCCAGAGGGTCCGCCCCCTGGGCGGTACTGTAGAAGGTGTGATGCAACGCTTTTTACAAGTTTTTCTGCCTAGTCACTCCTAATTAACGGATAATACCCACTTTGTCAATAGAGAAGCTGTGTCGGTCCATGGACGAAAGAGTAATTGGCAATTGGTGCAGCCTAGTTACGGTGTGAAATACAAACAAACATTCTCATACAAAATTTTCGAAAGAAAATTATTTTGGAATTTGACCCATGTACATATGGCTGGCTTTATTCTATAACTTATTTTGTTTCAGCAGTCATTTAGCATAGTTTCTGCTTCAAAGATTGCACTAGAGGGCAAATTTGCTGATCTCTTTTATTATTATTATTCAGGATTTGGATAGCATCAACAGTTTGCGCATCTCTATGTGAAACACTGTTATGAAATATGAGGCAGCAGGCATGCAGAAATGGAAAAGACAAGCTCTAACGAGCAGGGCTCTCTGATTCCTCTTGTACCAAATTTTATTGTAACTGTAATGTCTGCTTTTTATTTGTAAAGCACTGCACAAACTGTAGGCGCTATATAAATCCTGTATTATAATAATAATAAAGAATTACTTTGGAGAAATAATTACAATAACGTAAAAATGTACATTCACTTATAAATACGGTAAAATGTCCTCCTTGTAAACTTGGGCACTAGGGATGGGCCCGGTGCTCGATTCGAACCCATGTTCGAATCGAACATCGGGCGTTCGCTCGCTCGTCGAGCCCAGAACTATTTGGGCCGTTCGCATCACATTCGTGTGATGCGAGCGGCCCCGCAATGCATTGCGGCCGGCGCGGCCGGCGCAGTGCATTGCTGGCTGATGATTGGCCAAGCATGCACTGTGACCCCGCATGCTTGGCCAATCACAGCGCCCGAAACTCGGAGAGCAATAATTGGCTACAGGCAGGACGCCTGTAGCCAATTACAGCTCAGGGGCTTTAGTACACGCCCCACCATTTAAAAGGCCGCCACGCCATCGGCCCCGGTCACATGAGTTCCGGCTTTAGGAGAGATTAGTCTGCTGATTCAGTCTTTGCTTGATACTGAAAGATTTGCTCTTCTTTGCTAAACCATTGGCTATTTCTTTGCTAAACCATTGCTACCTAAGTCATTGATCGTTCATTGCTGCTGATTGCACAGTTAGTGTGTTATTAGCTGCTGCTGGGGATTAGTCTGGTGCGTGCTTACTGTTAGTACAGTATTGCAGTAGTACCAACCGCAGTGCTGTTAGCACAGCATTGCACCCCAACAGCACCCATAGGACTTCTAGTGTGTTAGTGGCAGCAAACAGAGCTCCTATATTTTCTTCTCAGCAGCACCCATAGGACTTCTAGTGTGTTAGTGGCAGCAAACAGAGCTCCTATATTTTCTTCTCAGCAGCACCCATAGGACTTCTAGTGTGTTAGTGGCAGCAAACAGCTCCTATATTTTCTTCTCAGCAGCACCCATAGGACTTCTAGTGTGTTAGTGGCATCACACAGAGCTCCTATATTTTCTTCTCAGCAGCACCCATAGGACTTCTAGTGTGTTAGTGGCAGCAAACAGAGCTCCTATATTTTCTTCTCAGCAGCACCCATAGGACTTCTAGTGTGTTAGTGGCAGCAAACAGAGCTCCTATATTTTCTTCTCAGCAGCACCCATAGGACTTCTAGTGTGTTAGTGGCAGCAAACAGAGCTCCTATATTTTCTTCTCAGCAGCACCCATAGGACTTCTAGTGTGTTAGTGGCATCACACAGAGCTCCTATATTTTCTTCTCAGCAGCACCCATAGGACTTCTAGTGTGTTAGTGGCAGCAAACAGAGCTCCTATATTTTCTTCTCAGCAGCACCCATAGGACTTCTAGTGTGTTAGTGGCAGCAAACAGAGCTCCTATATTTTCATCTCAGCAGCACCCATAGGACTTCTAGTGTGTTAGTGGCATCACACAGAGCTCCTATATTTTCTTCTCAGCAGCACCCATAGGACTTCTAGTGTGTTAGTGGCATCACACAGAGCTCCTATATTTTCTTCTCAGAAGCACCCATAGGACTTCTAGTGTGTTAGTGGCAGCAAACAGAGCTCCTATATTTTCTTCTCAGCAGCACCCATAGGACTTCTAGTGTGTTAGTGGCAGCAAACAGAGCTCCTATATTTTCTTCTCAGCAGCACCCATAGGAATTCTAGTGTGTTAGTGGCATCACACAGAGCTCCTATATTTTCTTCTCAGCAGCACCCATAGGACTTCTAGTGTGTTAGTGGCAGCAAACAGAGCTCCTATATTTTCTTCTCAGCAGCACCCATAGGACTTCTAGTGTGTTAGTGGCAGCAAACAGAGCTCCTATATTTTCTTCTCAGCAGCACCCATAGGACTTCTAGTGTGTTAGTGGCATCACACAGAGCTCCTATATTTTCTTCTCAGCAGCACCCATAGGACTTCTAGTGTGTTAGTGGCAGCAAACAGAGCTCCTATATTTTCTTCTCAGCAGCACCCATAGGACTTCTAGTGTGTTAGTGGCAGCAAACAGAGCTCCTATATTTTCTTCTCAGCAGCACCCATAGGAATTCTAGTGTGTTAGTGGCATCACACAGAGCTCCTATATTTTCTTCTCAGCAGCACCCATAGGACTTCTAGTGTGTTAGTGGCAGCAAACAGAGCTCCTATATTTTCTTCTCAGCAGCACCCATAGGACTTCTAGTGTGTTAGTGGCATCACACAGAGCTCCTATATTTTCTTCTCAGCAGCACCCATAGGACTTCTAGTGTGTTAGTGGCAGCAAACAGAGCTCCTATATTTTCTTCTCAGCAGCACCCATAGGACTTCTAGTGTGTTAGTGGCAGCAAACAGAGCTCCTATATTTTCTTCTCAGCAGCACCCATAGGACTTCTAGTGTGTTAGTGGCAGCAAACAGAGCTCCTATATTTTCTTCTCAGCAGCACCCATAGGACTTCTAGTGTGTTAGTGGCATCACACAGAGCTCCTATATTTTCTTCTCAGCAGCACCCATAGGACTTCTAGTGTGTTAGTGGCAGCAAACAGAGCTCCTATATTTTCTTCTCAGCAGCACCCATAGGACTTCTAGTGTGTTAGTGGCAGCAAACAGAGCTCCTATATTTTCTTCTCAGCAGCACCCATAGGACTTCTAGTGTGTTAGTGGCAGCAAACAGAGCTCCTATATTTTCTTCTCAGCAGCACCCATAGGACTTCTAGTGTGTTAGTGGCAGCAAACAGAGCTCCTATATTTTCTTCTCAGCAGCACCCATAGGACTTCTAGTGTGTTAGTGGCATCACACAGAGCTCCTATATTTTCTTCTCAGCAGCACCCATAGGACTTCTAGTGTGTTAGTGGCAGCAAACAGAACTCCTATATTTTCTTCTCGGCAGCACCCATAGGACTTCTAGTGTGTTAGTGGCAGCAAACAGAGCTCCTATATTTTCTTCTCAGCAGCACCCATAGGACTTCTAGTGTGTTAGTGGCATCACACAGAGCTCCTATATTTTCTTCTCAGCAGCACCCATAGGACTTCTAGTGTGTTAGTGGCAGCAAACAGAGCTCCTATATTTTCTTCTCAGCAGCACCCATAGGACTTCTAGTGTGTTAGTGGCAGCAAACAGAGCTCCTATATTTTCTTCTCAGCAGCACCCATAGGACTTCTAGTGTGTTAGTGGCAGCAAACAGAGCTCCTATATTTTCTTCTCAGCAGCACCCATAGGACTTCTAGTGTGTTAGTGGCAGCAAACAGAGCTCCTATATTTTCTTCTCAGCAGCACCCATAGGACTTCTAGTGTGTTAGTGGCAGCAAACAGAGCTCCTATATTTTCTTGTCAGCAGCACACATAGTGCCTATAGTGTGTTAGTGTCAGCACCCATAGGACCTACAGTGTGTTGTGAGCACACATAGGAGTTCTATTTTTGATACTATATACACTACCGACTACAATGGCTGGAAGACCGCCAAGGAGAGGCAGAGCGTGCCGAGGCAAGAACACAGGGCAGGCAGGCTCTGTTTCTAGAGACAACAGTGCTGGCCGTGGACGTGGTCGTGCATCGTCATCAGCACGTGGCCATGGGACACGCTTGTCTTTGTTTTCGGCAGCTGGACATGTGGAGCCGCATCATGCCGAAGGCTTGGTAGAATGGATGACCAAGCCCTCCTCATCCTCCTCATCCTCTCTCACCCAGGCTCAGGGTACTGGCAGAGCAGCTGCCAACGCGTACTCAATGGCATCATCAGCCACCCCTTCCCTAGACCCACCATGTCCTCCTGAGGAGTCCCCCGAACTGTTTGAGCACAGTGTTGGGTACATGCTCCAGGAGGATGCCCAACGATTCGAAGGCTCGGATGATGATACCCAGCTTGAGGAAGTCAGTAGTGTGCGCGCAGAGAAAGGGGATGCTGAAGGACAGCAATCTGGCAGTAGTGTTCCACCAGCTGCAGCTTACTGCCAGGTTTGCTCTAGTGGTGAAGAGGGAGGGGATGATGAGGTCACTGACTCCACGTGGGTGCCTGAAGGGAGAGAGGAGGAGGAGGAGGAGGATGCAGCGTCACATGTCCAACGAGGCAGGATGCCCCCTGGAGGCCAGCTAGAGGCCAGCACAGCAACTGTACCACACCGCAGAGCTCCGCCTGTGCAGGGCGCTGCCTCTGCACGTTATCACAAAAGTTCTTTGGTGTGGGCCTTTTTTGAGACGAGTGCATCAGATCGCACCACTGCTATTTGCAATATTTGTCTCAAGCGTATCTCGCGTGGCCAAAACATCAGCCGCTTGGGCACCACAAGCATGAGCAGACATATGTCGACCTGCCATGCAGCTCGTTGGCAAGCACACATAAAAGACCCACACCAAAGAACAAAGCGGACCTCTCCTTGCTCCTCATCAGCTGGGATCTCCATCCCCACTATATCTTCAGTCCTCTCTGAAAGCTGCTCTGAGAGGACTGAAGGTGTAGAATTAGGTGTGTCACAACCAAGTACTTGCAGTACACCGACGTCCGATTGTAGCAGGCAAATTTCCCTGCCCCAGCTGCTGGACCGTCGAAAGAAGTATACTCCCAGCCATCCACATGCCCAGCGGTTGAATGCTAGCTTGGCTAAATTGCTAGCACTTCAACTGCTGCCTTTTCAGTTGATAGACTCGGCCCCCTTCCGTGAGTTTGTTCAATGTGCGGTTCCTCAGTGGCAGGTTCCCAAACGCCACTTTTTCTCACGGAAGGCAATTCCGTCTCTCTACTGGCATGTGGAAGGCAATGTCCATGCCTCGCTGGACAGGGCGGTCAGTGGTAAGGTGCATATTACCGCTGACTCATGGTCCAGCAGGCATGGACAGGGACGTTATATTTCTTTCACGGCCCATTGGGTCACTCTATTGGTAGCTGGGAGGGATGCAGGACAAGGTGCAGTAGTGTTGGAGGTTGTTCCGCCACCACGCCTCCAAAATGCTACTACTGGTTGTGACACACCTCTCTCCTCCACCCCCTCCTCTTCTTCTTCCTCCATGTCCTCTTCGAGTGCTCTGTCCTCGGAACCAGCGGTGCTCCGTAGGCGTACAAGGGGCTACGCGAGTACGCAGGCAAAAAGATGCCATGCCGTGCTTGCGCTGGTGTGTTTGGGGGACAGGAGCCACACTGGGCCAGAGGTTCTGGCAGCTCTGCAGGGGCAGGCCGAGAGGTGGTTGACGCCACGCCAGCTTAAGCCAGGAATGGTCGTTTCTGATAATGGCACCAACCTCCTCTCCGCCCTGCGACAGGGGCAGCTCACCCATGTGCCCTGTATGGCTCACGTCCTCAACCTGGTGGTGCAGCGGTTCTTGGGCAGGTTCCCAGGCTTACAGGATGTCCTGAGGCAGGCCAGGAAAGTCTGTGTGCATTTCCGCCGATCTTATAATGCCAGTGCTCGGCTGACTGAGCTGCAAAAGGAGCTGAACCTGCCCAAGAACCGCCTAATATGTGACATGCCCACCAGGTGGAACTCAACGTTGGCCATGCTGCAGCGACTGCACACGCAGCAGAGGGCCATCAATGAGTACCTTTGCGACTACGGCACCAGGACAGGGTCAGGGGAGCTTGGCTTTTTTTCCCCACGCCAGTGGAGCATGATCAGGGATGCATGCACTGTCCTCTCACCATTTGAGGAGGCCACGAGGATGGTGAGCAGTGACAGTGCATGCATCAGTGACACTGTACCTCTTGTCCACCTGTTGGAGCATACGCTGCGTGGGATAATGGACAGGGCACTTGAGGCAGAACAGAGGCAGGAAGAGGAGGACTTCCTTGTCTCTCAAGGCCCCCTTTATCCAGACAATGTTCCTTCTGTCCCACCCATCACACAGGAAGAGGAGGAGGAGGAGGAGGAGGAGGAGGATTGTGTGAGCATGGAGGTGGAGCCTGGCACTCAGCATCAGCAGCAGCAGTCTTTTAGGGATGATGTACAGTCCCAACAAACCAGTGGACTTGTACGTGGCTGGGAGGAGGTGGCTGGCGATCATGTCATCCTCAGTGACCCAGAAGACTCCGGACCGAATGCCTCAGCTAACCTACGCTGCATGGCCTCCCTGATCCTGCAAAGCCTGCGGAAGGATCCTCGTGTTCTTCGGATCAAGGAGAGTGACCATTACTGGCTGGCCACTCTCCTTGATCCACGGTACAAGGGTAAGGTTGCGGACCTTATCTTGCCGTCGCAGAGGGAGCAGAGGATGAGACATCTCAGGGAGGCCTTGCAGAAAGGTCTGTGCAACGCGTTCCCAGAAACTGGGAGGTTACAAACTCCTGGTCCTGGACGACGAGTTGCTGAGGCTTCGGTCAGTAGCAGAAGGAGCGGTGGGGAAGGTGGACGTCTGACCGATGCGTTCAGACAATTTTTTAGTCCGCAGCCCCAAGGTATGATCGGTTCCAGCAACCATCGCCAGCGTCTGATATACATGGTGCAGGAATACCTAGGGGCAAGGTCAGACTTGGACACCTTTCCCACCGAAAATCCTCTGGCTTACTGGGTCCTGAGGATGGATCACTGGCCAGAGCTTGCACAGTATGCAATTGAGCTACTGGCCTGTCCTGCATCCAGCGTTCTTTCCGAACGCACATTCAGTGCTGCTGGAGGATTTGTCACCGATCATAGGGTGCGCCTGTCCACCGACTCGGTTGATCGACTGACCTTCATAAAAATGAATCAGTCTTGGATCACCACCAGCTACCAGACACCTGAAGCGGATATAACGGAATAATTTATAATGTCACATCCCTTCAAGACTGCCTATGCTGATGCTGAGTGACTGTCCTGTTATGTTCACTGACTATCCTCTTCCTCCTCCTCAATGATCCATGCCACCACACCAGTGCCTAAGGCACAATTTTTCAGCCCCTGTATAACAGGGGCGTGTAATTACAATTTTTTAAAAAGATGCTTCGCAACAGGTGTGACTGCTGTGCTCAGAGTACAGTATCTGTGAGGGGTTGCAGTGTTGTGGCACCAGCACCAGTGCCTAAGGCACAATTTTTCAGCCCCTGTTGGGGCGTGTAATTACAATTTTTAGGCAATGCTTTGCAACAGGTCTCATTGCTGTGCTCAGAGTACAGTATCTGTGAGGGGTTGCAGTGTTGTGGCACCAGCACCAGTGCCTAAGGCACAATTTTTCAGCCCCTGTATAACAGGGGCGTGTAATTACAATTTTTTAAAAAGATGCTTCGCAACAGGTGTGACTGCTGTGCTCCAAGTACAGTATCTGTGAGGGGTTGCAGTGTTGTGGCACCAGCACCAATGCCTAAGGCACAATTTTTCAGCCCCTGTTTAACAGGGGCGTGTAATTACAAATCTTGATCTAATAGTTCACAGCAGGGCCCATTCCTGCGCCCACCAAGAGTAACTATGAGGGCCTACAGTCTTGTGGCAACACCGTCCACCACCACCACCACCACCAAAGGCCCAATTTTTCTGCCCTGTTCAACAGGTGCATGCAATTACAAATCTTGATCTAATAACTCACAGCAGGGCCCATTCCTGCACCCACCAAGAGTAACTGTGAGGGCTTACAGTCTTGTGGCAACACCGTCCACCACCACCACCACCACCACCAAAGGCCCAATTTTTCTGCCCGGTTCAACAGGTGCATGCAAGTACAAATCTTGATCTATTAACTCACAGCAGGGCCCATTCCTGTGCCCACCAGTCTTGTGGCTACACCAATATCTAATAGGGCAAATTTCTGCAGAGTATATACGGCAGGCCCCTACTTTCAAACATCCAACTTACAAACGACTCCTACTTGCAAACGGCAAGAGAAAACAGGAAGTGAGAGGAAATCTACCCCTAGGAAGGAAAATTCTATCCTGTTAGATTTAATTTGGGAAAAAGGTATCTCCTCTCTACTGATGCTTTATCACCAATCCTTGTTTCAATTAAAACCCCACTTTTCCAAAAACATTTGTCATTGGGACGGAAAGTGAGGTGACATGTTCTGAACAGATGTGCAAAGACAGCAAATGTTACAGGGGTGATAACCCCTCCCTATGTTCTCCAAAAAGCTTAAAAATTGATTTTTTTGGGATGTAGCTACACTTCATAATGTACCTGTTCAGATTCTACTTAAGAACAAACCTACAGTCCATGTCTTGTTTGCACCACCTATATACTGCTGTTCAGAGTATATAGGGTTGTAGGTATAGGGTTTTATTTTGGGTGCGGGGTCCCCCTTAGTATCCATACAAGACCCAAAGGGGCTGGGGTGGGGGGGGGGGTGATGGGGTAGCCATGCCATTTTTCTCAAGGATTTTCAGCCATATGGCGGCCAGGACAAGACATGACATTAAAGCCGCAAGTGGTTTTAAATGGCTTCTTTTTTTCCTTTACAAATGTCATTTTGTGCAAGGACAGTTCTAAACACGGGAAACACATGCCACTTCACAGGCATACTTTAGACACCCCCCAGGTACCGTATTTAAAGGAAAATTTCACTTTTTTTTTTTTCACTTTATGCATCATTAAAATGACTGCTCCCGAAAAAACTTTAGTTTTTAAAATTTCTTTTTGCATTGATATATGTCCCCTGGGGCAGGACCCGGGTCCCCAAACCTGTTTTATAACATTAACATGCATATTGGCCGTTGTAATTAGCAATTTTGATTTCGAACGTTCGCGTCCATTATAACGAATAGGGTTCGAAAATTCGCGCGAACTTTCGGTCCGTTCGAAGGTTCTGGTGCGAACCGAACCCGGGGGTGTTCGGCTCATCCCTATTGGGCACTAGCTCAATTTCACATGTATATTAGGAAGACAGCTGATAACATTGAAAATATTTTGCAGGGGATCTGCATACAAGCGGAGTTCCACCCGTTTTTTCATTTATTAAAAGTCAGCAGCTACAAAAAGCATAGCTGTTGACTTTTAATAAACCGACACTTACCTGTCCCATGGTCCAGCAATGCGGCCGCCCGGAGGCTCGCTCCTCTCCCCCTCCTCTCCTCGGCGCCGTCATAGCAACTGCGTGCACCCGGCCGTGACAGCTTACGGGTTCACGGCCGGGCGCGCACTGCGCATGCGCTAGTTGCACTGCACTCTGCTATTGGCCAGCCAATATTCTGGGACCTGTGTTGTGTCCCAGAAGATCGCAGGCAGGGAGGGGCCGCCTAGGGCGAGAGGAGGAGACGCCTAGGTGGCCAGAAAGATGAAGGAGGAAGAGGGACAGCAAATCCCACTAAAAATAATGTACACACTCCCCCCTCAAAAAAAAATGACATGCCAAATGTGGCATGTCAGGGGGCAAGGAGTGCTTAAAGCGGAAGTTCCACTTTTGGACTCTTTAAGGACTCAAATTCAAAAGGTTGAACTCCAGACTGCAGTAACTGTTGCAGCAGTACATGAAGGACTGCATTTGACAAACTGTTGAATTCCATAACCGAGGATTTGGCACTTTTAGTCTACAAAAGTCTCTTCTTCGGTGCAAACAATGTTGGCAAAGCAAGGGGCTACGTTTATGTGAAGAGGGCTAAAGTTATAGGGAGGCTTAGGGTGAGGATTAGTGCTGGGACTAAGGTTATGGGGTGGTTTAGTGTTAGGATTAAAGTGATTGTAAAGTCTAATTTTTTTTGCTATTAAAATAACAAACATGTTATACTTACCGTATATACTCGAGTATAAGCCGAGATTTTCAGCCCTTTTTTTTGGGCTGAAAGTCCCCCCCTCGGCTTATACTCGAGTCAGCAAAAAAAATTTACATTGAAAATCGTACCTGTAAAGACGTTGCGGCTGCGGCGTCCATCGTTCGAATTCCGCGGTCTCTTCCTGTTCCTTCAGTGATAGGCGATTCTCATCAGACACTCTCCGCCTATCACGATCATTCTCTCATCCTCAGTTTCCCAGCAGACGTCTGTGATTGGCGGAACACCCAACACAGTGTCTGCTGGGAAACTGAGGATGAGAGAATGATCGTGATAGGCGATTCTCATCAGACACTCTCCCCCTATCACGGAAGGAACAGGAAGAGACCGCGGAATTCGAACGATGGACGCCGCAGCCGCAACTTCTTTACAGGTACGATTTACAATGTAAAATCGCGAGCTAGGGAACAGTGAGGATAGGAGAACAGTGAGGATAGGAGAACAGTGAGGATAGGAGAACAGTGAGGATAGGAGAACAGTGAGGATAGGAACAGTAAGGATGACCCTCGGCTTATACTCGAGTCAGTAAGTTTTCCCAGTTTTTTGAGGCAACATTAGGTACCTCGGCTTATACTCGAGTCGGCTTATACTCGAGTATATGCGGGTACCTGTTCTGTGTGGTGGTTTTGCACAGGGCAGCCCAGATCCTCCTCTTCGCTGGTCTCTGGCAGGAGCTCCTGGCCCCTCCCTTCTGTTGTGTCCCCACAGCATGCAGCTTGCTATTGGGGCACCCGAGCCGAGGTGCAGCTCTGTGTGTCCATTCAGGCACAGAGCTGCGCTTAGGCCCTGCCCCCTCTCTCTCCTCTTTGCTGACTAAGTTTGATTGACAGCAGCGGGAGCCAATGGCGCCGCTACTGTGTCTCAGCCAATTAGGAGGGAGCGTCCCGGATGACCAAGGTATTCACGGACATTGCTGGATAGAGATGGGGCTCAGGTAAGTATTAGAGGGGCTGAGGGGGGCTGCTGCACACAGAAGTTTTTTTTTTCTTAATGCATAGAATGCATTAAGATAAAAAAACCTTCTGCCTTTACAACTCCTTTAAGGTTACTGGGAAGTTTGGTGTTAGCGTAACAGGAAGAGCAAAGCTGGCTATACACTAGTAGATTTTCAAACAAGGGTTTGTACGAACATTCCTATAAATATTTGTATGAAATTTCTTAGTGCATTTGATGGCTTGACAAATGTTGTTTGAAAGGATTTCAAAATTCTTCCAATGTGAGGGTTATATTTAGGGTCAGGGTTACAGGGAGGCTGAGTGTTCAGGTTTCAATGAGGGCTACTGTTAGGGTTAAAAGGAGGATTAGTGTGAGAGTTAGTATTACAGTTACAGGGAAGTCTTAGGGAAGGACACAGCTACTGAAAACTATCATTCTTCTGGTGCTGAAAGCCAACGCATCATTATTTTAACCACTTCAGCTCCGGAAGGTTTTACCCTCTTCCTGATCAGGCCATTTTTTTGAGATACAGCACTGCGTTGCTTTAACTGACAATTGCCTGGACATGCGACGCTGTACCCAAGTAAAATTGATGTCCCTTTTTCCCACAAATAGAGCGTTTTGTTTTTTTTTGCGCTATAAACAAAAAAAGGCCAACAATTTTGAAAAGAAAACAATATTTTTTAATTTATGCTATAAAACATATCCAATAAAAAAATGTAAAAAATCTAATTTTTTCATCAATTTAGTCCAATTTATAATCTGCTACATATTTTTGGTAACAAAATCCCAAAAAGCGCATATTCATTAGTTTGTGCAAAAGTTAGAGCGTCTACAAACTATGGGATATATTTAAGGACTTTTTTTTATTGTTTTTACTAGTAATGGCGAAGATCAGCGATTTTAAGCGGGACTGCAACAATTCGGCGGACAAATCTTACACTAAGGCCCCGTTCACACCTATGCGAATTGGTTGCGGCCTAAACCACATCCAATTCGCATAACATTATAAAATACATTGATTTTAATGAGGCTGGTTCACATATGTGCGATGCATTCGCACTGCGCATTGCCCAAAAAACTTGTGCGTTTTTTAGGCATTGCCGTGCGGCTCAGGTGCGAATTCTGGGCCATTATCTTACATGGGCACGCATCTGATTCGCAGATGTGTTCAGTTCTCATCAGGATTTCTCTCCTTCTCCTCACTACACTTCCCCCTCTCCCCCTCCTCTCTCCCAGGTCACCAAATTCGCAGCTAAAACCGAGATGATCTGCTGAACAGTTTTCTTATCTTTTTGCAGAGATAAGAAAGCTGGAATTCGCACCGCACAAGTGTGAACCCAGCCTAAGTGACACTTTTTGGGGACCATTGACACCAATACAGGGATCAGTGCTAAAAAAAAATGCACTGTCACTGTATAAATGACACTGGCAAGGAAGGGGTTAACATCAGGGGCGATCAAGGGATTAAGTGTGCTCCTAAGGAGCGATTTCTAACTGTGTGGGGGATGGACTGACTGGAGGAAGAGAGACATCTGTGTTCCTGATTAGCAGGAACACAAAATCTCTCTCTCCCTCTGACAGAACAGTGTTGTTTACATAGGCAGACCACCGTTCTGCCTCTCCTATGAATGATCGCGGGTCCCGATTGAACACAGCGGGAGCACGGTCCTGGCTGCGAGGGCACGCGCCCCAGTGCCGATCCAAGAAATCACGTACAGGTACGTGATTTCGTGCTTAAGAGCTGCTCTGCCTCAGTATATGTACATGGGGCAGTCCTTAAGTGGTTAAAGACCAGAAGATTGGCCATGTTGGAAAATCGATCGAAACATTCCCTTTAACCTGACAAAAGGTTGCAAAAAACTAAATTTCAGTTCCTGCAAGCGCTTGAAGTGGAAACTGAAAAGTTGCATTAAGGGCACTTTTACACTGAGGCAGTTTTCAGGCGTTTTAGCACAAAAAAATAGCGCCTGTAAAGCGCCTGAAAACTGCCTCTCTTGCTTCCTCAGTGTGAAAGTCTGAGTGCTTTCACACTGGGGCGGTACACTTACGAGAGGGGAAAAAAAGTCCTGCAAGCAGCATCTTTGAGGCGGTGTAGGAGTGCTGTATACAGCAGCGCTCCTACACCGCCAATGCCCATTGGAATGAATGGGCACCGCTCCCGAAGCGCCTGAAAAGCGATTCAGAAAGGGCAGCAACACGGGCGCTATTAACCCTTTCTTGGGCCGCTAGCGGGGGTTAAAAGCACCCCTCTAGCAGCCAAAAGGTGGCGCTAAAACTACGGTAAAGCACCACTAAAACTAGCGGCGCTTTACCGCTAACTGATCCATCGCCGCAGTGTGAAAGTACCCTTAAAAAATTATTCAAGAGAAACTTGAGATATATTTAGTTCTTCTAGAATTCACAAGTCGTCTATGTCGGGAATATGATTTTTAATAGATTTTTTTAATAGATATTTATTTTTTTCTTTTGAGGAATGCATCATAAACTTTACAAGGTGCATAGAAACATTTGTATCCCTTCCTGCCTCCAAGTAGTTTACAATCGAATGTAATGGGTCCAATTTCATCAGAAGTTCTTATAGGGGATTACTCAACAACACACCACATATTGGCTTTTTCAATCTTTTGTAGAGTGGTGTTACATCATTGACAGCGAGTCCCTGAATGATTGCTATGCTTGCTGCACACCATTGTCTTCTGCACTGATTTATTGGCGAAGAATCTAATGGCAGAACTATTTTAACTTTATCACACTATAGGCTAAATTTACAAACTTTACTAAGCTATAATGATTGTTATTTGCCATAACAACCAATATTTTCATCAGTAAGTGCCAACATGAGCTGACAAAACACAATTGTTATGGCCTGTAACGTGTTATAGCTTAGCGAATTGAGCCCATAGGGAACACATACATGTAGGCTGTGTGAGAAAAGACAGCTTACTGACTAAGTTGTCAAAAGATTACCTAAATGACATGAGGAAGACAATATGTGGCTTTTTAGGCACATTTAGGGTTAAGATTATAGAAAGGGTCATTCAAAGCTGAAATACTTTTGAAATAGACAAGTTGATTATTAAAAAGAAATGTAAAAAAGCAGCCCCAAGGCTCAGCCATTTCACATACAGTTGTCAAAATGTTGCTGAAAGATCAGAGGCCAGGAAAGTGAGTTTGGCCTCGGGGGGAGCATGTTCTTCAGGCTTTCCCAGGTGTGCACTTGCCAGCGATAACGCGCTTACCTGGGAACTAAATCTTTCTGCCAAAATCTAGCAGAGCCGCTGGGGAGATGGGATACAGAGGCAAAGGAACAATGCGAGCATCAGAAAGAGGGCAAGAACATGGGAAGAGGATAAACACACGCAGGTGATGAAAAGCGAGCTGAGACAAGGCTG
This sequence comes from Rana muscosa, assembly GCA_029206835.1. Classification (NCBI taxonomy): domain Eukaryota; kingdom Metazoa; phylum Chordata; class Amphibia; order Anura; family Ranidae; genus Rana; species Rana muscosa. Next base: position 491,495,232 of record CM055117.1, on the reverse strand, counting down.
CCTGAAGACTAATCAGAGGAGAGTTCATACAAAAGCTGTTACGTTCACCTTGATTTACAGAGAGTATTTACATTTAAAGGACAAAAACTGATATTTGTTATCTCATAAGGTTTTGTCCAATCAAAGGTAAAACACCCAGTTATATTGGCACCACATACCAGAGGTAGTATGTTTGAAAGGGGGCAGAAGGGGAGTAAAGGGATTTTTTCGGTGCAGAAAGTAAGTAGTGATGAGAAGAGAATCGTCTTCATAAAAGAGATAATTTATTTGATATTCATAAAAATACATACACATATATATATATATATATATATATATATATATATATATATATATATATATATGTAGCGGGGTACCCTTTAAGACTCCCAGGACTACCTTACCCAGAACCCCTTTCGGCAATGTTTCCACCCCAGAGACTCATGGGAGGGGTTATAAAAGGAGGAGGCGAGGCTGGGCTCGGCCTCTTTGGGACACGAGACTTCAGTGACTGATCCTCCTGTGCGGATGTGCTGGTGTGCAAGGCCTGAAGCCTGAGGCCTTGCGCAGCACCAAAGAGCCTTCCACCCTGCTGCGAGCCTGGGTGGCATCTGACTTCGCTTATCCACAGCCTTGGTTGGATCGGGGACCCGATCGCTGGAGACACTGTGTGTGAGGACACAGTCGGTGGAAGTGCCCGGACTGGGATCGCGTCCGGAGGGGTGAGCGAGCGTATGCTCAGACCATATACTGTTTATTGCTGATGTGCCTATAGACTGCCGTGGCCCACAAGTTTATATCTGATACTCTCACTGGAGATCTATGTCAGAGTTGAACTCAGAGGTTCTTCAGTAAAGTGTTTGTTCTATCACAATCTTCCCACTGGATTACAAATGTTGTTCTGTTATGTGCACCACCTTTAAAGACTTGCCGGTGAAGAAACCATCATCCCCTAGAGACTGAGTTTTATGTATCTAAACCAGGCCTGGCCAGCTAGTTAGTTCATTTAGTTGCTGCGCCACAGGGCGCCTAGTTAACGGTCGCCCACGCGGCGCGCCTTTACTGTTCTATTAAAGGGGTTGTAAAGGTTCGTTTTTTATTTTCTAAATAGGTTCCTTTAAGCTAGTGCATTGTTGGTTCACTTACTTTTTCCTTAGATTTCCCTTCTAAATATTTGTTTTCTTTGTTTTCTTTGTCTGAATTTCTCACTTCCTGTTCCTCCTCAGTAAGCTGTCCAGTAAGCCTGTTCTGGCTGACTCCACACCACTCGGATGATGGTGTGAAGTTTACTGAGGAGAAACAGGAAGTGAGAAATTCAGACAAAGAAAAAAAACATTTAGAAGGTAAATCAAAGGAAAAGGTAAGTGAACCAACAATGCAGTAGCTTAAAGGAACCTATTTAGAAAATAAAAAACGAACCTTTACAACCCCTTTAATGCATAGTGGGTTTATTGCTGCAGGGCTCTGCAACCTATCTCATGTAAACTGTTACCACTGTTAACCCTTTTATCACAATCTGAAGTAAATTAGATACCCCTTTCATTATTGCCTTGGTGTCTGAGTTTAATCATATAGCATAAGAATTATATTGTTGCCATAACTAACTGTGCCAGTAGGGGGTCGAGTAAATTGCCGGGGGTTGGCTGAGCTGTCTTCAGGGCCCAAACTAAAGCTGCGGCCCTCTTAGTTGAAGGTATCGCTACATATATGTAGTGCCCCCCCAACTAAGAGAGCCGCTGAATTTGGTCTCAGGCCCTGCACACAGCACCGCCAACCCCCGGCAATTTACTCGACCCACTCTGGCACAGTTAGTCTAGGGTAATATCTCTAATACTCTATGGTAAAATTCAGACACCAATGCAAAGCGATTAAAGGACAACGAGTTTACTCTCTCTTGGTATAATAGATCAACAGTTATAACAAATCACACGTGCCTCTTGCAGAGCCCTGCAGCGAATAGCATACTACACATTAGTGAAATACAGTAATAGCATACCACATGTAACGGCCGTTAACTAAGCGCCCTGTGACGCAGCAACTAAGCTCTAACACTTGGTCAGGCCTGACCCAGACTCTAAAACTCAGTCTCTAGGAGATGATTTCTTCGCATGCAAATCTTTAATGGTGGTGCACATTCAGGAACACATTTGTAATCCACAGGTCAAGTAACAACACGGAACACTTCAATGGAGACCCTTTAACTCAGTTCTGCTATGGATCTCCAGTGGGGTCTTAAATACAAGCTGGTGGGCCACGGCAGTCTGTAGGCCTAGCAACAGTATAAAGTATATGGACTGAGCATATGCTCGCTCACCCCTCCGGACGTGATCCCAGTCCGGGACTTCCACCTGCTGTGTCTCCACACACAGCGTCTGCAGCGGTCAGGTCCAACAAAGGTTGAAGAATAATAAAGTCAGATGCCACCCAAGCTCGCAGTAGGGTGAAAGGCTCTTTGGTAGCTGCGCAAGGCCCCAGGCTTCAGGCCTTGCACACCAGCAGATCCGCACAGGAGGACTTGTTCACCAAAGCCTCATGTCCCAAAGAGGCCGAGCCTAGCCTCGCCCCTTCCTTATATAGCTCCACCCATGAGTCTCTGCGGCGGCAACATTGCACCCTGGGTGCCAAATGGGGTTCTGGGTAAGGTAGTCCTGAGAGTCTTAAAGGAGACCCCGCTACATATATATACACACACATACATACATACAAACACACACACACACACACACACACACACACACATATATATATATATATATATATATATATATATATATATATATACATATACACACACATATATATATATAAAATGTATAAACAATCCTAGGTATACAAAACAAAAGATACATTTCAAGGTGGTCATAGTATACAGGTCATTTTCAAGCCCAGAGTGAAGAGTTATCGCAAAAACCCGACATGTTTCGCTTATGCAGCTTCTTCAAGGGTAGTGCGAAAACACTTGATGCTATAATGACTGTGTAGACAACAAGCGAGTCCCTGAATGATTGCTATGCTTTCTGCACACCATTGTCTTCTTCACTGATATATTGGCGAAGAATCTAATGGCAGAACTATTTTAACTTTATCACACTATAGGCTAAATTTACAAACCTTTACAAAAGCTGTTACGTTCACCTTGATTTACAGAGAGTATTTACATTTAAAGGACAAAAACTGATATTTGTTATGTGTTAAGGTCTTTATTAAAAGAGAGAAATAGGGCTGAAGCTCATTTGACCCTACTTCTTTTGTGGGTCATAGGAGTGCAATTTGTTCTGCACTCCTGTGACCCATATTCAGCCTATAGCGGGCTAAAGCCCCCTGTTGGCTGATGTCACGTATCCGGTCCAGACTCTGAGGGGTGGGAGCAGCTGGCTCAGGATCTCAGCGGTGTGCTGAGAGTCTGAGCCAGCTACTGGTCCGGCATCTCGGTAGAGTAGATAAAGCAAGGGAGGTCATAATATGCTTGGTGTGGGGCTTTAAAAAAGACTATAGTTCCCCTTTAGCAGCAAAGAGCAATGATATACTGTATCATAATCAAGGACAAGCAATCCAATGTTATATATTCATAGCAGAAAGATAGTTTCTAGTTGGTTATTAGTACAGTGGGATAAACTTTCTAAATACAGTACTAAGTCAAAAGATTAAAAATTTACATGCTATATGTGTATTACACATGATCAACAATCAAATGTTAAAATGACCAATGCCATATCTCTTGCTATCCCATCTAAGAGTACCTGTGCATAGAGGGTGTTGTATTGCTCACTTTCTCAGCTCACAAGCAATCCCTAGATAGTAGGTGTAACTCTATGTAAAAAGTGGCTTTGCCATAATATTGACTACAAAGATACAATTACGTCATCAATCCTTTCCCAGTTGTAAGGAGATATTATTTTATTCCTGTTAGCTGAATGTTGACTGTGCTATGCAGTGCTGGGACAAGATCATCTGGTGCCCAAGGCAAAGATGCCAAATTGTGCGTCCCCACCCCTCCTTTATTATGTATGAGCTTAGGAGGAGGGGGGAGCACGGCCCGCACCTTTTTCCGGCTCTCTCTTCCTCTCCTCACCGCTTCCAGCGATGGGCTGACAGAAGTAGTGGTGCCGCTGTCACTACTCCTGTCAGCCTTGAAGTAAAAGGAACTTGCGGTGCCACATCCCTACAATTTACACTGCACCCAGGGCAGCCGCCCCTTCTGCCCACACCTTGTCCCAGCCCTGGTGCTATGCCATCCTATGACTGGCAGTTGACTGGCAACTAATAATAAAACAACCAGTCAGGAAAGGACTGTATCCAGGCAGACATACTACACAGACGCTTTGCTGCTGTGGACATCTGATTTCTGAAAGTAACGTTGACAGCATTGTTACAGCTACCATCTAGGGATTTCTGCAGAGCTGTTACAAGAAAAGGGGAGTATTAAAGTGTGTACAGCAGGCTTTGTGCACTGGTACTGTTAGATAAAATTGGGAAAATAAATAAAAAGAGTCAAGATGGCCATACATGAGTTGATATTCCCAGTCCCTGCTGAGCCAGCCAAATTTTAATCCCTGTATGGGCACTTGGATTATACGGAAGTCGATTTACCAAATTCAGACAAAAATTTGGACCAGATTCGCACCTCAATCAGTGAACAGGGACGCACTGGACCACCTGCTGTGAGCCCCCGGCCACAGCATGTGTGAACCCAGGCTTAAACAGCATATAGAGAAGGAAAAACCAGCTCACACATCAGAGACATTTGTGCCCTACCTGTGATAGTCATATGTCACTGCTCTCTGAATATATCATCACTCAGGGAGCAGTACAATACTAACAATACTAAGATGAGAACTTAGTTGTTTACTCTTGGTAATAAGTGATAATTTGTATATTCGTAACGGCACTGTTTATTCTGCATATTTCAGGAAAAAGAGAAGTGTGTTTGAAAAGCACGTGGAATAGATCATCAGGGTACCTCTATGTTTACATGCTTGGGTATGAGAAATAAAAAAGGTTCACTGTAAAATATATATATATATATTAGGGCTGTGGAAATTAACTATTAATTCCTCGATTAATCGATTAATGTTTTTGATCGATCAAAATTCTTTTGATCGGTACTCACCTCTCCGCCGGCTTCTGGGTCTTCAGGGAGTTCTGTCAGAGATCCGGTGACGTCATGGACACCGGCGGGGCTTGACGCGTCCATCTGAAGGGCTCCTTTGCTGTGCCTTCATATCTGCATGCCGGCGTGACCTTACTATCTGCCACACGCAAGGGCTGTTACACTTCCCTCTATCACTTCCCTCCATCAACCTGGGATTCTACAGCCATCCACTGGGAGTTGTGATAGTTCCCTTCACGGGACATCTACATGCCAACGGACTGATGTTAGCCCCTTCTCATCTGGATTCAGCAGTGGTATCGTTGTACACATTTTCATACCAGTATCATGCTTGGCTACATGTTTTTATGACTGCTTTTGCTATCGTTTGGTATTACTCGCACCATTTTTACAGTTTATGTAGCTACATCGATTTTATCTCCAGTGCAATATTTATATTATTACGTACTTGAAGACCATAACAGTTTTAATGCTATTCCCATCGAGCGCTGCCTTTGTGTGTTTTTTGTATCCTGCTATCCATTTTTCCAGTGGTTGGTAGCTGCACTGGGAATCGGCCTGCAAGGAGATCAGCTAAAAGTAGTTGGATCTGTATGTGCGTTATAATTAATCAAAATTAGTCGATTAATCGATTTAAAAAAAAACGATTAATCGAACACGAAAATTTTAATTAGTAACAGCCCTAATATATATATATATATATATATATATATACACATACACATACACACACGTGTAGCGGGGTGTTCAATTTATGGGAGTGCCTGAGTGGTAGTTAGGCTCAGACACACTATTGTTAGGGTTAATGGACCATTTCTGTGCCATGGGAGTTAGTATTGGTGTGTAGCTCCCTGGAGCCTACAGGTGGCGCTGTCGCCATAGGTCCGGGTTGAACCACAGTACAAGGTTGTGCCTTTTCTTGTCCCCTCTCGGCAGCAGTACGGCAGGGCGGGGAACCTGCTGTGCCTGTCTGGAGAGGGTATAAAAAGGGGCGGCCATCTTCCATTGGGGGGTCTTCGTCGTCGTCCACGCCCAGGCACCTTCAGCCTGGGTGTGTGTGTGTCATCTCCGGGTGCCCTAGGCCTGGAGGCCTGGTTCCTGTTCCATTCCAGACACCTTCAGTCTGGGGTGAGGTACTGATTTGGAGGCCCGGAGCCCAACACCTTCGGCTGGGTTCCGCCGGGGATCGAGGACTCCCAGGGTGCCGCCTTGCGAGGGGACCCGTATCCAGGATCGAGGAGGCCATAGAGGTGACCCCTTCTGAAGACCCAGCGCAGAGTCGTGGTGACGGTGGGGGCCTCTGGTAACTCTCCGGAGTGATGTTTTCTCCTTTACACGGGCCAAGTACTCTCTAGAAGGAAGTTCACTTACAGGTCAGTGGCAGTGGCCTAATAGGGCCGTGCCCTATTCACCCAATCAGTGGCAGTGACTCTATTTACCTTGTCAGTGGCAGTGACCTGTTCTCCAAGTCAGTGGCAGTGACTTCTTATTCACCCAGTGCCTCTCCCCTCCCTGCGAGCCGAAAACACACAAAAAGGCAGGTGGGGGAGAGGTGAGGGCGCTACATACACATACACAGTGCATGTAGATGTAACAACCCATATATTTATTAAATGCCAGATTCAGTGATCTATCTAATATTATTCTTAAGAAATATGATGGAAAAATGCAGATGCTGGCAAGGATGTGTAAACGGATGTTTTGGATACAAAAAACTCACAAATACAGTTCAGCAAAGACTGTCATGTTTAGGATGAACACTCACAGCAAAGGAGAGTGGGGTAAATGTCCAGGGCAAGTGCCCTAAGTGCCATGGTCTACAAGTGCCCAATCTATCAAAATTCTTTGCAAACTGATATGAAATGTCACCTGACTGCTTGCTGGAACTTGGGATGTGAAGGGAAGGATATCCTGGAAATGGGTCCCTACCTATTTGATTTCTGGACAAGCTCAAAGCCCTCTTTGCTCTGCTTGAAACATGGATGATGATGATGTGCTTTATTTTCTTAGTTGATGTGTCTATTTAATTGGATTATGGATGACCACTGAGGGCTTCCTGTACCTTTTGCAGACAATTGACCGTATGAAAGCTTCCTAGCTCTTCCCTCCCTTCATATCTATATGTTCCTCAAAAAAATCCCTGGTTTCCACTATTATTGTTTGTATATGCTTAATTCAAGGACGAGAACATATAGCACACAGTATATTAGATATTTCTTTTCTTCATGTTTCAAATTCTGTCCTCCATCATGGCCACAAAGACACCAAGCAAGGGTGTTGCGTGGTAGCTGCTGTTAAGAATATCTGCAGCATCCTCAGAAGATGCATGCTCATAAATACCTGCAGAGTCCTCAGCAGATACATGGTCATAAATACCTGCAGAGTCCTCAGCAGATACATGGTCATAAATACCTGCAGAGTCCTCAGCAGATACATGGTCATAAATACCTGCAGAGTCCTCAGCAGATACATAGTCATGAATACCTGCAGAGTCCTCAGCAGATACATGGTCATGAATACCTGCAGAGTCCTCAGCAGATACATCATGAATACCTGCAGAGTCCTCAGCAGATACATGGTCATGAATACCTGCAGAGTCCTCAGCAGATACATGATCATGAATATCTGCAGAGTCCTCAGCAGATACATGATCATGAATACCTGCAGAGTCCTCAGCAGATACATGGTCATGAATACCTGCAGAGTCCTCAGCAGATACATGATCATGAATACCTGCAGAGTCCTCAGCAGATACATGGTCATGAATACCTGCAGAGTCCTCAGCAGATACATGATCATCAATACCTGCAGAGTCCTTAGCAGATACATGATCATGAATACCTGCAGAGTCCTCAGCAGATACATGGTCATGAATACCTGCAGAGTCCTCAGCAGATACATGATCATCAATACCTGCAGAGTCCTCAGCAGATACATGGTCATGAATACCTGCAGAGTCCTCAGCAGATACATGATCATGAATACCTGCAGAGTCCTCAGCAGATACATGGTCATGAATACCTGCAGAGTCCTCAGCAGATACATGGTCATGAATACCTGCAGAGTCCTCAGCAGATACATGATCATGAATACCTGCAGAGTCCTCAGCAGATACATGGTCATGAATACCTGCAGAGTCCTCAGCAGATACATGATCATGAATACCTGCAGAGTCCTCAGCAGATACATGATCATCAATACTTGCAGAGTCCTCAGCAGATACATGATCATCAATACCTGCAGAGTCCTCAGCAGATACATGATCATGAATACCTGCAGAGTCCTCAGCAGATACATGATCATGAATACCTGCAGAGTCCTCAGCAGATACATGGTCATGAATACCTGCAGAGTCCTCAGCAGATACATGGTCATGAATACCTGCAGAGTCCTCAGCAGATACATGATCATGAATACCTGCAGAGTCCTCAGCAGATACATGGTCATGAATACCTGCAGAGTCCTCAGCAGATACATGATCATGAATACCTGCAGAGTCCTCAGCAGATACATGATCATCAATACTTGCAGAGTCCTCAGCAGATACATGATCATCAATACCTGCAGAGTTCTTAGAAGATGCATGTGGGGGTATGGCTGGTGGAAATTGGATGTTTCATTGTTTGGTAATTAAAAGAGATAACAAGACTGGATAATTTAACCAAAAACAGTGGTAACTTTTATGCATAGTACTGGTTTTGTGCACCTACAAAAAAAGCTAAAAAAAAGATGTGCATGTATAAGCGAAAATGTGGTTTGAATCTGGTAAAAAAAAAAAAAAAAAGCTGATATAGCCAGTGAGATGCATGAGAACAATTTACCTCAGTGTGATATATTTTTTGAATGATTTGCTTGCTCAAACAGCAGTAAATTGAGAACACGGTCAAATAACAGTTCAGTAAGAAACAATAGAATATCCTGGTACGTCATGTGTCTAAGGTGCACAAGACTTTGCCTTGCAGCATATGATTACAAAAACAAATGAAGAAAAATGAAAAAGAAAAAAAGATTTAGAGAATGGGAATGCTAAAGGCAAAAATTCCATTAACATTTTCTATATTTTGTGTGAAGGAAATGGATAGTCACACTTGTCTTCTGTTCAGCCTTCATGCATTGCAGTTTTTAGTAAATCACATAATCACTGCAAAAGAAAGTATCATGTTATTTCCTGCAGCATTTTATATGGGCCCGTCTATCCAGTGGAGGGGAATGCAACCACTTTCATTTAGCTGTCTCCCGCAAATTAAAATGCTGCCAATTAACATTTGTTTTTTTTCAACTAGTTTGCTAAATAAACCAACTGAACAAATAAATTGGCATTTATATCTCTATTTGCACCAAACAGAAGCTTGGTGATGTTAATGAGGTCAGGCGCATCATGGGTTTCTGTTATATCACCAGTGTTGACTTACCTCTAACAGAGGTCCCAGTATATTATAACATCCTTGGTCTTGATCTGCTATTCCTATGTAGGGATTCGCTGACCTCTAGAGTCAGCTGCTAGTATCACACTGTAATGTAAAATTATGTATGTCACTTCCTGACTCAGGGGTTGTGGGGAAAAGGTTCTGGAAGGAGAAGGTGGTGAGAGAGAAGGTCTTAGCTGCATGTCCTGTCCACGCTACTAATACCAAATCAGAAGAGACAACTATTGCCAGAAAATGATGACTGCATTCCAGACTGGAATACATATTAATACCCAGGTATACATACACAATTCCACCAGGACTCCTATTTGACCCTTTACTGATAATATCTGTTTGTACATTGAATGTATGTACTGTAATTAATAATTTCCTATATAGAGTTTATATTATTCATATACTTGCGTGAATCTATATGCTTATGGTTAATGTTATGTGCTGGTTGCAGTAGTTCTGAACCATCTGTACCATCTGATGAGGGTCATCTGAACAAAGTGAAATCCAGAGTCAATCATCCTTGACTCTGCCTACTATTGTGTGTCACCAGACAGAGACTCACACTGTAGAGAGCATACATCATCAAAGTAATAGAAGCCCCTCCTAAGTATCTTTCCCTTCAGATGCCATAAAACAGGGTGCATTTATGCATTTATGCCATAAAACAGGATACATTAAGGTGAAAAAACACGAAGCTTTACAACCCCTTTAATGCCCTCCTTGCCCGGTCCGTGAGTTATTGTGTGCGGCCGTCTCTTGGCAGGTTTGCTGTTGTGTCATGTTCTTTCCATTTGGTTATGATAGATTTGATGGTGCTCCTAGGGATCATCAAAGATTTGGATATTTTTTTATAACCTATAACCTGTATTTCTCAACAGCATTGTCCCTTACTTGTTTGGAGAGTTCCTTCATGGCAGTGTTTGGTTAGTGGTGCCTCTTGCTTAGGTGTTGCAGCCTCTGGGGCCTTAGATTGCAGATCGTGCGACACTTAGACTGCACACAGGTGGACATCATTTCACTAATTATGTGACTTCTGAAGGTAATCAGTTGCACCAGAGCTTTTTATGGGCTTCATAACAAAGGGGGTGAATACATACGCACACAAAACAAATAGTTTTATGTATATGTAGCGCCCTGCTCCTATTGGGTAGGTGCTATTTGTAAATTTAGTTGTCTGAGCTGTAGTTTAGCCCAGAATAATTGTGGTAAATTGCTGGTTTCTGTTACAGTCCAGCTGTGTTGCGCATTTTCCACTTGACTGTAGGTGTCGCTGTCACCACAGGTCAAGGTTGGAAATGCAACAGGCTGGATGTATTGAGTACCTCTTGCCCAGAAACGGCTCAGTGGGAGTGGTTCACCCACTTCGCATTCTGGGAGAAGGTACTTAAGGGACAGACGCCGTCTTCCGGGTCTCTCTGACCTGATGGCCCTCCTGGCCTAAGGTGTGCTGTAGCAGTTTCCTGCCTCATGGCCGGCTGGCCCGAGGCCTCATTACTGGAAGTAGACCCAGGAGTTCCTGGAGCCTACTAGTCAGGGGTGGTCCTGTGGTGTCTTGCCTGCGGGGAGAAGCCAAGCAATTGGAGAAACCAGGGGAGGACTTTTCTCAGAGATGACCGAGCAAAAAAGGCTGGTATCTCAGGAAGAGCCTGGAGACTCAATTGGAGGACGCATCCTGACCCATCTACCTCACAGTGTTGCCGGATCGGCTGAAAGAAACTGGTACTGTGTGACTGTACTTTGACTTTACAAAAAGCTATTGGTAATACAATCCTGTGGCAGAGGATTGTCTAACGACTCTAAGATATTCTTCAAGTCTGTGACAGAGACTATGACCGAGCACCGCACCGGCTGCTAGGTCAGGGAGAGAGGCCTATCCGGTGGTTGCTATATCCAGGGTGGAATCTGTTTGTCCTCTGGATTAAAGAAGTACCTGTGATCCGCAAATACAAGGTACCTGTATCTCCCCTAACCCTCCATCCCTCTAACTGACTTTGTTAACCACTTCCTTACCGGGCCTATTCTGGCACTCCTCTCCTACATGCAAAAATCATAATTTTTTTGCTAGAAAATTACTCAGAACCCCCAAACACTATATATGTTTTTTTAGCAGACATCCTAGGGAATAAAATGGCGGTCATTGCAACTTTTTATCTCGCACAGTATTTGCGCAATAATTTTTAAAACGCCTTTTTTGGGGGAAAAAAACGGTTTAATGAATTAAAAAAATAACAAAACAGTAAAGTTAGCCAAATTTTTTTGTATAATGTGAAAGATTATGTTACGCCGAGTAAATAGATACCTAACATGTCACGCTTTAAAATTGCGCACACTCATGGAATGGCGCCAAACTTCAGTACTTAAAAATCTCCATAGGCGGCGCTTATTTTTTTTTTACAGGCTACCAGTTTAGAGTTACAGAGGAGGTCTAGTGCTAGAATTGTTGCTGGCGCTTTAACGCTTGCGGCGATACCTCACATGTGTGGTTTGAACAGCGTTTACATATGTGGGCAGGACTTGCGTGTGTGTTCGCTTCTGAGCGCGAGCTACTGGGGACAGGGGCGTTTTAGAAAAAAATATTTATTATTTTATTTTTTATTTTTACACTTTTTTTTTTATTATTTTTTTTTATCACGTTTATTCCTATTACAAGGAATGTAAACATCCCTTGTAATAGGAATGTGTGTGACAGGTCCTCTTTATGGAGAGATGCGGGGTCAACAAGACCCCACATCTCTCCTCCAGGCTAGAAAGCATGAGATCGGTGAAAAAAATTTCATTGATCTCATACTTACAGCCGCAATGGCGGCTTTGTTTACATTTGAGGACCCGGGCGTGAGGTCATCACATCGCGCCCGGGCCTCCGACGGTCATAGAGATGACTGGTGACCATCTTCCTTTCATCCTTTAAGAGTGGAGCAGGTGCTCACTCTGTCGCTCTATTAAATTGCTACAGGTAAGCTTTGTATAAAGTGAATATCAATCTGCGCAATCTCGTGAAATAAAGTGGTGTAAACAATTTTGAATAATTAATAATAGCTGCTATCACTAACAAGTGTTCTCACTTCACTTAAAAGGTGCAAATATTCAATAGACAGTGCTGCGCTATAAAAAAAACATCAATAATAATAAAAGTGTAAAAATGGTAATCAATAAACTTATATTGCTGAAAGTTCATATATAATATCTGCGACTGATTGAAGTGAGTTTAAAAAATCTATTCTGTACATCAACGGTGCAAAAATCCGAACTGCTTGTGCTTTCCTCCACCAGTATCACAGGCTGCTCACCTCACATCTGAGCAGGGTGGATTTGATTTAAATCAAGTTGATTTAAATCAACTCGATCTAAATCATAATTTTTAAAGAGCAACTGTCATCTCTGTCCCGCAGCTGTTCCTCCTCTGACCTGCTGTTGACTCACCGACAGTCCCATTCACTTTAATGGGACGGCTGGTGATGCGGCAGTGACACAACAAGGTGAGGGGCGTGGTGGCAGCAAGAGAGTGGATGCCTGCTAACAGGAGCTGCCATAATGGATCTGAAATGACAGGTGCTCTTTAAATGTAAGGACTTATCCTTGCTGTTAGTTAGAATATTTAATATTTGCAAACAAAATGAAGGTTTCCTATTTAGAATACTAAGCTGTCAGGATAGTAAAACAGCAATATCAGAAGCGCTTCATACAGTTTCTAGTGTACATAGATTTTCAAAACAATGGGATACAGGAATATTCCTGAACTTTGGTTTATCTCGTGGGTACTGTGAAATTGTGTGAATGCATTATTGCAATGTATGTTATCTCAGCCTGCAGAGCTTGGATTCATTGAATGAGTTTACCAAAAATGTAAATATTGCAGAATATGCAGCCTCATGCTACATACTGTAACTAAGCTCCATTTCATGCTGAATGAACTAAATTATTAATGTATCTTCAATAGAAAACTATCTTTGGATAGATTATTACTTAAAAGTATTTTATTAAAATAAATTTGATTAAAAAAAAAAGCGATTGAAATAAAAAAAGAAAAACCTGATTTAACCGCTTGCCGACCGGCTCACGCCGATATACGTCGGCAGAATGGCACGTACAGGCAAATTAACGTACCTGTACGTCGCCTTTAAGACGCTGCATTGTGGGCGCGCGCATGCGCAAGCTCCGTGAGTGCGATCGCAGGTCCCGCAGACTCGATGTCCGCGGGGATACCCGCGATCGTCTCACGGAGAGGAAGAACGGGGAAATTCTGATGTAAACAAGCATTTCCCCATTCTTCCTAGTGACAGGACACTGATCACAGCTCCCTGTAATTGGGAGTGGTGATCAGTGTCGTGACTAGGGATGAGCATCGAGTTCGAGTCGAACCCATGTTCGACTCGAACATCGGCTGTTCGATCGTTCGTCGAATTTCGAACATTATGGGCCGTTTGCGCCAAATTCGAGTGGTGCGTCACAGCCCATAATTCACTGCGCCATCGCAATGCATTGCTGACTGATGATTGGCCAAGCATGCACTATGACCCGCATGCTTTGGCCAATCACAGCGCGCAAAAAACAGAGAGCCATAATTGGCCAAAGCCAGGGTGGCTTTGGCCAATTATGTCTCAGGGGGTTTAGTACACGCCCCACACTATATAAGGCCGCCTCCGTGGCGGCCTTGTGTACTGTGTTGTGATGGTTAAAGACAGATAGAGAGAGAGGCAGTGTCATTTATTTTGAGTTAGATAGAGCAGGCAGGCGAGTCAGTTAGCTTCAGTTACAGTGTGTAGAGGATATATATGCATCCTAGGTGTTGTATATATATATATATATATTTATACACTATATTCAGTTTAGCTAGATCCGTTCCTGTTCTATTCTCTATACTGTGACAGGCAGGCAGGTGATTGTGCTAGCTGCAGCAGTGTTTCACTTAGTGTACTGTGTGCTTTGCATAGCGTTCACCTAAAGCTTACCTCAATACAGTTAGTGGTGTTCTCATAAAAATACAGGCAGTGAGGCAGGGACCTCCAGTATTTTGTTTTAGTGTTCTTTGCACAGTGTGCACCTAACGCTTACCTGAAAACAAACAGAAATAAAAATAAAAACCGCAGAGGTGATCAAATACCACCAAAAGAAAGCTCTACTTGTGGGGGGGAAAAAAGGACGTCAATTTAGTTTGGGTACAACGTCGCACGACCGTGCAATTGTCAGTTAAAGCGACGCAGTGCCGAATCGCAAAAAGTGCTCTGGTCAGGAAGGGGGTAAATTCTTCCGGGGCTGAAGTGGTTAATATATGCTTCTGTTCGTACAACCAACGGCTGCAGAAAATAGACTATATATTGGCCCAACCTCGCACACAAAGAGTCTATTCCATTAATAATGGGTCTTCCTGGAGGATTGACTGGGTCCTTATGGATTTTGGGTAGAAAATATATTATTGGAGTTCTACAAGCTACAGGATTAAGATATAATGCTTCTTTCTTATTTAGTAAATCTCTCCTTTCTCTTTTTTTAATCAGTCTATCCAACCTATCTTTATATTCAAAAAAGTGGATTTTTAGTCAATAATTGATATATACTGGAATCTGATAACTGCCTTTCCATTTCTTCCTCATAATAAGATTTATTCATAATGACCACCCCTCCCTCCTTGACGGCCGGGCGGATAACTACTTTTTTAATTTTGTTCAATAGCTTCAATACCCTTTTTTATCCACTGGGGGTGGTGAACTTTTTTAATCTTAAGGCTTTCTAAATCCTCTACTACCATATTACGGAATACTTCTAAATAATTATTATCTGTGTTTAAAGGGTAAGCTTTCTTCCCCGGGTAATTCTAGCTTCCAAATAGGTGCCATTTTTCCCAAAAAGGTACTCACAATTAGGGATGGTCCCAATGTTCGAGTCGAACGCAAGTTCGATGCAGATTGTGAACTTTTATATAACACCTGCGCCCAAATGGGTGCCATAATCCCACAAAAGTTTGGTTAACTGTGACATAGGCCTCCCCAAGATGGCGCCCAGAACCTTCAACAGAAGACACATTAGCCCTATGCTTGGCTTCACCTTGTACCAGTGACAAGAAGATGGGACCTTCCTTGAAATTATCTCACATACTGTAGCTCCAATAAGGACATATGGGGACATTCAACGGTCCCAAAGAGAACTACACAGAAATGTAATTAAATGAATATTAATGGGCCTGAACATCCTGTCGCACATGGAGGCAGTGAAACAATAACCCCTTTGTAGATGTCGCAGCCTCACCAACTGGATGAGCAAGGTGTTGCTCTCTGACCAGTGACTTACAACTTGAAGCATTTTCAGAAGCATCTTCAAGATTTACTGTAAGTCACCAGTGTGAGTGTAAAGCTTTGCTCGTCCAGCCAGTGAGCAATACACACGCAAGCAAGGGTGATTTTTTTTGATCCCGTCATTGGCAAATCCTCACTGGTGACAGGATCGAAAGTATGACAGTAGTCTAATATTCTTCTTATCCTCCCTAATTCCTCTGATTAGCAGTGACAGAAGGTCCTTGCTGCCACCATTAGCCTATTAGAACGTCGGGTAAATTTGCAATGAGGGCGCCTCTCTGCTACAGCATTGAGCTTGGTACCTAAAGCTTGTGCCACCACTGCTATTTGGAGAAACATGTAAAATATTGTTTTAAGAATTAGGCTTTTAAACATTGGCTATTTGAATCTTTATATTCGAAAGCATATTTTTCAAGAGATAAAAGGGTTGTAACACACTACACAGTCTTGTATTTTCATTCCTTAAAGAAGCTGACTTTGAGACCTATTATTGCTGAATGTCTACAAAAGGGTGCATATACCGAGTGTGCTAATGACACATGCATAAGAGTGTTACTTTATTCCAAATCCCTCATGTACATTTATGACCCCTAAGAAAAGCTCATTATTTACATAGGGAAAATACGACTCCTAAACCAAAATCTAGTCTCATATGTATAGAATCATTCTTTTTTATATTTCTGGAATAAGTATTAGCATTCATTGTCTCCAAAAACTCCTATTCCTATTTTTACAACTAATCTTTTCCAGGGGATATGTTGAGAAACAAAGCTTAGATTTTGGTTACAGATGCATGTAAAATGAACAACAAACTATACGTTCATCTCCTTTCATTAAATATAGTAAATATAATTATATATTGATTTTTGACGCAGAGGCGAGGGAGAAATGCTACATAATTTTTCATTTTTTACTGTTTAGTGGTTTTATTGAAGGTTTAGATGCAGTGTACTTAAATGGTAAACATGCAGAATAAAAACAATTTTGCAATACAAGATACTGTAGCTCTTACAAGTGCAACCAATGCCCTGCACACACGAGCGGAAATTTTGTCGGAAAAACCTTGGATGGTTTTTCCAATGGAATTCCGCTCAAGCTTGGCTTGCATACACACGGTCACACAAAAGTTCTCTGAACTTTCGACCGTCAAGAACGCGGTGACGTACAACACTACGACGAGCCGAGAAAATAAAGTTCAATGCTTCCGAGTATGCGTCGAATTGTTTCCGAGCATGCGTCGGAATTTTGCGCATCGGAATTGCTACAGACGATCGGAATTTGAGAACCAGCTTTTTTGTTGGCAGAAATTTTGACAGCAAAAGTCAGAGGGAGCATACACACGGTCGGAAACAAGAGAGCTAAAGGAGTAGCTATAGGGATTGGAAAGAACATAAACTTTATAGTAGAGGATAGAAGAGTTGACCCAGAGGGAAGGTATTTGTTCTTAAAAGGGAATCTTCAGGGGAAAAAATACACACTGGCTAACGTCTATTGTCCAAACACCCACCCCAAAAGATATTTGAACAGAATCTTAAATATTCTGATGGGTTTTAAACAGGGCTATATAATTCTCGCCGGCGATTTCAATTTCCCAATGGACCAAAAGTTAGACAATACGTCTGGTGCACCGACACGAGATAATAAACAATTAAAATTGGTCAAAAAAAAAATGTTCGATCATCAATTAACAGATGCTTGGAGAGCGGCGCACCCAAGTAAAAAGGATTATACGTACTACTCTGCGGTGCACGACACGCATTCAAGATTGGATTACATCCTGGTGGACCACGGACTCCTGGAATATGTTGTAGACACCTCGATAGGAGTAAAATCAATCTCAGACCATGCCCCAGTTATAGTAAAAATAAGATTCAATAATATAGAACAAAGAAAGGGTATGTGGAGCTTAAATAAAGACTTACTAGATAACAAAGAAGTAGGAGAGATAATATCGAGAGAAATCGAAGAATACTTTAGAATAAATAATACACCAGAAGTGAGTGTAGCAACAATCTGGGAAGCGCATAAGGCATGTATAAGGGGTAAATTGATCGCCATAGGGGCACGAAAAAAGAAGGAGAGGGACCAAAAGAGGGAAAACCTGTTAAAAGAATTATATGATCTAGAACAAAAAGATAAAAGACAACAAGACAAAGAAACATACCAACAAATAATAATTAAGAGGGGTCAACTCAGAGACTTGATGGAACAGGAAACCAGAAAAATATTCAAGAATGTAGTAAAAGAAAGATACAAATGGGGGAATAAACCCGGGAAACACCTTGCAAGAATAGCAAAAAGGAAAAAAACTTTAAATTACATAGAAAAAATAAAGAATCAGAGAGGAGAGATGAAATTTAAAACATCAGAAATCGCAGAAGCATTTAAGACATACTATAGTGCACTGTATGATATTCGAGGGAACGAGACAGCACAGGAAGAAGAAAACAGGAAAGGCAAAATACAGGAATATTTAGAAAAAACGATCCTTCCAAGGATAACATCAGAAAGTGCAGAGCTCCTAGAAAAACCAATTACGCAGGATGAAATAAACAAAGCTCTCCAAGAAACACCAGGGGGGAAAAGCCCAGGACCGGACGGGTTTCAGATTAAGTACTATAAGAAGTTCAAAGAACAGTTAGTCCCAGAACTATGTAAGTATTTCAATAGATTGGGGGGCGATGAAGAAATAAGAAAAGAATCTCTCCTTGCCAATATTACCATTATACCCAAAACAGGAAAAGATGGAACAATATGTTCTAACTACCGTCCCATAGCGTTACTGAATTCAGACATTAAGTTATATGCAAAAATATTGGCAACGAGATTAAAAACTTTAATGCCGGAACTAATAAACGCTGACCAAACTGGCTTTGTAATGGGGAGAGAAGGAAGAGATAATACCATAAGAACCCTTTTATTAATCCAGAAAAGGAAGGAGAAGAAACCCCCAGTCGTACTCATGTCGATAGACGCAGAAAAAGCGTTTGACCGAGTCGACTGGGGGTTTATGATGGACACACTCCGGTATGTCGGGATTGGACCCAAATATAAGAAATGGGTCAAAAACCTATACACCTACCCGACAGCCAGGGTAAAAATAAATGGGAGTGTGTCGTCGGTGTTTGAGATGCGTAATGGAACGAGACAGGGATGCCCGCTTTCACCCCTCCTGTATGTGTTGGCAATGGAACCTTTGTTACAGAATATACGGAACAATCAGGACATAGGAGGGGTGAGGATGGGCAGGGAGGAACATAAAGTGGCGGCATACGCTGATGATATACTTTTATATCTGACGAAACCAAGGCTGTCGCTCCCTAATGTAGTAAAGGAAATAAAAAAATACGGGGAACTTGCTAACTTCAAGATCAACCCAGTAAAGACAGTAATTCTGAACTTAGGAATAGATAAAAAAGAAGAAAAACTGTTACAGAAAGAATTTCCGTTCACTTGGGAGACAAAAACCTTAACATATCTAGGTATTAAAATAACTACAACTGAAGAAGAACTATATCCGGTCAACTTTATCCCATTACTAAACGAAATTACAGCAGAATTAAAGGATATTTCAAGGAGACCCGTTGGATGGACAGGAAGGATCAACATCTTAAAAATGATGATCCTCCCAAAAGTAACATATAGGTTGCAGATGCTGCCAATAGATATACCCCAACCATTCTTTAAGTCGATTAGATCTATGATCTTGAAATATATATGGCAGGGCAAAAAGGCTAGAATAAAATATACATTACTAACTCGCGGAAAAAAAGAAGGGGGCATGGCTGTACCAGATATAGAAAGATATCATAAAGCAATAATCTTGGCAAGATTAGCAGAATGGGCAAATCCACAAACAAAAAAGAAATGGGCACAAATAGAAAATGCGCTAAGTATGACACATTTACAAAATAATATATGGATACCACCAAAATTTAGAGCATTAGGCACAGACTCACATAGTATAACAAAGAAGGTATTTAAAACATGGGACACACTACATCGACACGAAAAATGGAAATATAATTCTCCATTAATAGCGTTAGCAGGCACAACGTTTTTTACACCAGGTAATGGGACACGATTAGGGAAGCTAATGGGAACTGCACAATTAAAAGATATAATTACAGTAGGTAAAATAAAAACAAAACAAGATTTAATTACGAGTCAGGAATGGAGCCAGTTGAGTGACTGGGAATACCTCCAATTAACGCACTTAGTAAGCACTATTCCACAACCAATTAGAGATGAAATTACACTAACCCCACTAGAAAAGATATGTAGTAAAAAGCCTTTGAGACACGGTATATCTCAGGTGTATAAAATATTAACAGAACTAGAAACAGAAGGACCATTACCCTTTATAGAAAAATGGGAGCAAGATCTGGGCAGAAAATTAGACGAGAGGCAAATTATTGAGGCAGTACACAGCTATGCATCGGATGTAACCACAATAGAAGCAAATTATAAAAGTATGGTACGCTGGCATTGGACGCCAGAAAGAATGAATAAAATACATCCTAACAACTCCCCACTCTGTGCGAGGGGTTGTTAGCAAGTGGGAACAACGATGCATATGTGGTGGGAATGCCCAATAATAGAGGAGTACTGGACAGAGATTTTGGATTATATTGAAGCAGTCACGGGGGAAAAAATAATACAAAACGCGTGGACATGCCTATTTCATGGTACAAATAAAACAAAAAAGCAATACCAGAAAACATTAGTCCCACCATTACTTAACGCAGCAAAAGGACTAATTCCAAGAAACTGGATATCTATAAAGAAACCGACTATTAAAGAATGGATTCAACGGGTAGAGTATATCTCAGAAATGGAATATCTGAGCCAGGGAGAGCAGGGAAAGGGGGAAAATTACAGGACAACATGGGAAAAATGGAGAATATTTAAACAATCAGATAAATACGTCCAGGGAATGATAGGAAAATAATAGGACAGGAGGGGGACAGATCAGGGGAATGGGGGGGGGGGTGTGGGGGGAGGGGAGAACATAGGGAAGGAAATAGGGAAAAGGAAAAGTAAGGAAATATGTAAAGATATTTTTGTACGAAAATTTGTTTCTTTTCCCACACAAATGTGGGTGTATGTAACTACATGTTGAATAATTTTCCAATAAAAAGTATAATAATAAAAAAAAAAAAAAGAACGCGGTGACGTACAACACTACGACGAGCCGAGAAAATAAAGTTAAATGCTTCCGAGTATGCGTCGAATTGTTTCCGAGCATGCGTCAGAATTTTGCGCATCGGAATTGCTACAGACGATCGGAATTTGAGAACCAGCTTTTTTGTTGGCAGAAATTTTGACAGCAAAAGTCAGAGGGAGCATACACACGGTCGCAATTTCTGACCAAAAGCTCACATCGGACTTTTCTTGTCGGAAAGTCCAACCGTGTGTACGGGGCATAAGATCTTAAAGGTGCAACTATCTATTATAATAAATAATATGCATACATCGTTTTTATTGTTCACCTACAAGTCAGTTTATTTTTTCTGTTGACTTTGCAAATCTCATTTTTACACTTTAAAGGAGCCTGTCTTCTGACATTCTAATGGTTAAACAATTAAAATAACTAGGTATACTCCAAAACCAGCCCGTGTTTGCCAGTCACTGTTTATTACCGTTTGTTGTCCATGTATTGTCATGATTGCCCATTTGTTGCTTGCAGATATTCAAGATATAAAGGGATTTTTATAACAGCTTACCTGTAAAATCCTTTTCTTGGAGTACATCACGGGACACAGAGCGACTTAGTCATTACTAATGGGTTATATAGATTACCTTCAGGTGCTGGCACTGGCCACTTCCAAACCGGAAGTACCCTCCCCTATATAAGCCCCTCCCATCCGGGAGCACCTCAGTTTTGTAGCAAAGCAATAAGTAATGACTAAGTCGCTCTGTGTCCCGTGATGTACTCCAAGAAAAGGATTTTACAGGTAAGCTGTTATAAAAATCCCTTTTTCTTTTTCGTACATCACGGGACACAGAGCGACTTAGTCATTACTAATGGGACGTCCCAAAGCAATGCCAAATGAGGGGAGGGATACATAAGCTGGGCGCCATCAGGCATGAGGCTCTTTTGCGGCCTGCAACACACTGCGCCCAAAGGCGACATCCTCCTGACTTCTGACGTCTACCTGGTAGAATCTAGTAAACGTGTGTACTAAGGACCATGTTGTGGCCTTACAGACTTGAGCCAGGGAGGCTTGGTGATGCACTGCCCATGAAGTTCCAACTGCTCTTGTGGCGTGCGCCCTAACTTTGAACGGAGGCGGTCTCCTTTCCAAGCCATAGGCTTGTATTATGACCTGTCGAATCCACTTGGCTAAAGTAGATTTTTGATGCTGCCTGACCCTTTCTGGGGCCTTCCGGCAGAACAAACAAAGTATCCGTTCTACGAATCTGAGCAGTGGCTTTAAGATAAGCTTTAACTGCTCTTACTACATCCAAAGAATGCAATAACTTTTCCTCTACCGAACTAGGTTTGGGGAAAAAGGAAGGAAGAACCACATCTTGGTTCAAATGGAACCTCGATACCACCTTAGGAAGAAGGCTGGATGAGGACGTAATACTACTCTGTCCTTATGGATAACCAGATATGGCTCCTTACAGGACAAGGCGGCTAATTCCGATACTCTTTTAGCCGAACAAATGGCTACTAAGAAAATCAATTTCCTGGTGAAAAGAACCAAGGAAATGTGCCGCAATGGTTCAAATGGTTGTTTCTGTAGAACCAACAGAACCAGGTTTAAGTCCCATGGACATATGGGAATACTAACCGGAGGGCTAATACGCATCACTCCTTGTATGAAAGCTTTGACTAATGAATGCAAAGCCAAGGGCCTTTGAAAAAAAATATTGACAAGGCCGTCTGACCCTTGATAGTACTCAAGGCAAGCTTCCTATGTACAGCCCACTGTAGGAAGTCCAGAATCCTACCTATTACGTACTTACGTGGATGCCATTTCCTGGCCTCACACCACGTGATGTATGCCTTCTAGATCCTATAATAGATCTGCCTGGATACCGGCTTCCTGGCATTGATCATGGTAGATACCACAGGATTAGAGAGCCCTCTCTTTTTTAGAATGTGGGCTTCAATAGCCAGGCCGTCAAACCTAGGGCTGGTAAGGAAGGGTAGTATATCGGTCCTTGCGAAAGCAGGTCCGGATGATGTGGGAGGGTCCAAGGACTTCCCACTGACATTTTTACAATCTCCGCGTATCATGCCGTTCGGGGCCACGCTGGAGCCACCAGAATCACTGGTTTCTTTTCTACCCTGATTCTGCGGATTAATCGCGGTGGGAATGCATATATCAGCTTGAACTGATCCCAAGGGAACACTAGGGCATCCGAACCGCAAGCTAGGGGATCCTTTGTGCGAGACACAAATCTGTCCACCTTTGCGTTGAATCTGGATGCTAGCAGATCTACATCCGGTGTTCCCCACCGCTGGCATATTGCCTGGAAAACCTCGGGGTGAAGAGACCATTCCCCGGGCATAATTGCTGGCGACTTAAAAAGTCCGCTCTCCAATTTTCCACTCCTGGGATGAAAACCGCGGATATGGCTGTGACATACTTTTCTGCCCATTCCAGGATGCAATTCGCTTCCCTCTGGGCTGCACGACTCCTGGTGCCACCCTGGTGATTGATATATGCCACTGCTGTGGCATTGTCTGATTGAATTCTGACAGGTGACCCTTGGAGTTTGGATGTCCATGCTACTAGGGCATACCGGGCTGCTCGTATCTCTAAGAGATTGGTGGGCAGGGCCTTCTCTGCTTCTGACCACTTGCCCTGGAGAGACCATTGCTCCAGTACTGCCCCCCAGCCTATGAGGCTGGCATCTGTAGTGACCACCTTCCAAGAAACCGGACTGAAGGGTTTCCCTTTTTCCAGATTCTGGTACCAACCACCAATGGAGGCTCTTGCGAACGGAAGGGGACAGGGACATTGGTAAGTCTAAAGCCTGAACTTTTTTGTTCCAGGCTGACAGTATGGCCCTCTGCAAGTTCCTTGAATGGAATTGACCGTAGGGTACTGCTTCGAATGAAGCCACCATTTTTCCCAGCAGCCTTATACACAGGCGTATGGATGGTTTTTCTTTTTTGTACCCACTAAGTGGGTCAAATCTTTCAAAGACGACACCTTCTCTGGAGGTAAGAAAATCTTTCTCTGATTTGAATCCAGTCTTAGCCCCCAAGTATTCCAGGCTTTTGACTGGTTTTAGGGCTGACTTGTCTCGGTTGATAATGCAACCGTGAGATTCCAGATACTTGATTATCTTGTGAACGACCACTTCTAGCTTTTTTTCACTGAGTGGTCTATCAGCAACAAGTCGTCTAGATATGCCATTATCGTTACACCTTGTGTTCCTAGTTTGGCCAATCGTAGGGCCAGAATTTTTGTGAACACTCGTGGTGCCGTGGCCAGACCGAAAGGTAAGGCTCTGAACTGAAAATGGCACCCTTCTACTGCAAGGCGTAGAAATTTCTGGTGGGCCGGACAGATGGGAATATGCAAATAAGCATCCCTTATGTCGATCGAGGCTAACCATTCCTGCCCTTGTAGGGCGGTGGCCACCGATCGGATCGACTCCATCCGAAAAAGTCCTGATATGTAGGAACTTGTTTAGCCCTTTTATATTTAATATGGGCCTCATGTCCCCATTTGGTTTGGGGACTGTGACAAGGTTCGAGTAAAACCCGAACCCGTTTTCTTCCAAGGGAACCTTCATGATTACCCTTGGGGCAATAGTTGCTCTAGTGCCAGAAGGAGGGATCCACTCTTCTGGGGATCGCTTGGCACGTTTGACCTTATAAAATGGGCAGGAGGAATGTCTTTTAACTCCAGCCTGTATCCCAGACTTACTGCGGAGATCACCCATCTCTGATGGTGTCCCGCCAGGTCTCTGTGAACAACTGAAGTCTTCCCCTCACCCGATTGAGTGGGGGCAACCCTTCATGACTTAGGGGGAGGTTTTGTACCTCTCTTGACCCAGGGTTTCTTGTTACCCTGTGATTGTCCCTGATTTCTGCCCCCTGGATTTGACCGCGGAGGCCGTCGGAACTGTTTCACAGCCGATGTGCCAGGGACTGGAGAAGTAGGCCTCTTAAAAGAAGGACTTCTACCCTTGTTCTTAACCGGCAAGAGTGTACTTTTACCGGCAGAAGTTTTCTGGATATATTTGTCCAGATCATCTCCAGATAAGCGTTCTCCATGAAATGGGAAGCTAATCAGCAATTTCTACAGGGAGCTTCAGCAGACCAGTTTTTGAGCCATAGAAGCCTACGCATATGTCTACAGACAGCGTAAAGCGGGATGCCTGTTGGATTGTATCCTTTATGGCGTCCACCGCAACACAAGGCTCTAGGTAGGTCAGCTAGGGCAAGAGCCTGCTGATCTGGTAAGTCCCTTAAGACTTGTTTCAACTGATCTTTCATTGCTTGGCAGACTCCAATCGCTGCTACTGCAGGTTGTGTCACCATGCTTGCTGTAGAGAAAGCAGATTTTAGTAAAGACTCCAATTTTTTATCTATTGGGTCCTTGAATATTGGAACATTATCTACTGGACATGTCAGTGATTTATTTACACAAGAGATGGCTGTGTCCACTGTAGGGACCCTCCATTTTTTTTTTTTTTTTTTTATGAACTTATCCTCCATGGGATAGAACACTGGAAATCTCTTGGGGGGAGTAAATATTTTACAGGATGCTCCCAATCCTGGTAAATAAACCCTTCCAATAAAGGGTGGATTGGGAAGGAACAGACAGTCTGGGGAGCTTTCAGCGACCCCAGCGAGGAGACAGTAGTGGTTGATGGTTCCGCCAGAGGCATTTAAAATGCTGCTCGGACCATGTTAGTCAGAGACTGAACCCATAATCTTTCAGCCTGAGATGCTGAGAAAGGTTCTTCCACTGTTGATTCCTCTATAACTTTATCAACCTCACCTGATCCCCTTCAGGTAGGTCGATCTCTGGGACTGTTCCTCCACTAACAGGCACTCTGCAGGAGGAGACGGAGATCGGACGCGCTTTTCCTGTGACAGGGAAGCAGCGATCAATGCTGTTAATCTCTCTTCCAATCCTCCCAGAGTTGAGGATAAAACCTCCTCTGTTATATATACAGGAGCAGGTGGACTGGGGACAGCCGCAGTACCAGGTACTCCTGCGGGGTTCCTACGGCTACTGACCTCTGAAATTTCAGGGGAGATTGGCGCAGTACAGCATGCCCAAAATCCTCAGAGCCCGACGGAGACCCCTTTCGCTTCTTGGAAGATCTATTTCCAGAGCGTCTGGACGACATATCCTATAAGCACAAAGCTGAGGTATTCCCGTCGTCATACACCAATTTTTCTGGTAATAGTCTAACACAGTTGCTGCTATATACCCGCTGGTGTCCACTAAAGTGCCTTTCTATGGGGATGCCTGCATCAACCGCCTCTGTGTGCCACTGTTTGTTGCTAGCTCTGTTTGCATCCAGCTGACACTTGTACTGTGTCTTTATACAAGCTGGGACGCCTGCACATGCGCAGAAGCGCCGTGGCGTGCATCGAGCGTCATCCACCCGCCCCGCCCCTTTTTTTTCATAGGAGGCGCGTGCACGCGCCCGCGCGCCATTGGCGCCCTTTTCGAAAATCAAACAGGGACTAGGAGCCAGGGCCCTTTTTGCCGGAGGGCCTGTGCGGTGGATGAGCGCAGCAACAGGGCAGAGGAAGTGGATTCCCACAGAGAAACTTACCAACTGCCTGGATCTTTTGACTTGAGAAAACCAAAGATCCACATGACAAGAAAAATGGACCACAGCGGCCTCTAGTGGTTTAACACAGGTACCGCGGTCCTTTTTTTTTTTTTTTTTTTTTCTTGACTACTATTAAAATTTTACATTTTCAGTAGTTACAGGCATACACAGATATTAGCGGGAATACCGTTAGGTAACAGACAGAAAGACAAATTAGGCTTGGGGGTCCCCCAATAGAACCAAGTTCCTGGGGGCCCCCACTTACCTGATCCCCGCCGCAGGACTTTGTTTGGTCCACAGAAGCCCAAACTTCACCTATCACGGCAGGCATTGTAATTAAACCTTCAGGGACCGGGTTCCCAAGGATTCCACTCCCCTGGACCTGTATAGCACCCTGCACAGACAACATCTTGGTCGTGGGTATGACCAGAGCTCCTCCTAAGAGAGGCATTACAGGCAAAACCTTGCTCTTCTGCTGCAAGGCCCGGGTACCGACCGTTTAGCTATGAAGCTTTTTTGGTGGGATCCGGAACAGCTTACTAAGGCCCAAAAGAACCTGTACGCAAGCCCAGTGAAAACGCATGTTACTCTTTGGCCAACACCTTAGACACTGGCAAAAAACTGAGGTGCTCCCGGATGGGAGGGGCTTATATAGGGGAGGGTACTTCCGGTTTGGAAGTGGCCAGTGCCAGCACCTGAAGGTAATCTATATAACCCATTAGTAATGACTAAGTCGCTCTGTGTCCCGTGATGTACGAAAAAGAAAATTATAATTGTTATTATATTGTTTCAGTATGCCCTTGGTCTATATCAGTGATGGCGAACCTTGGCACCCGAGATATTTTGGAACTACATTTCTCATGATGCTCATGCACTCTGCAGTATAGTTGAGCATCATGGGAAATGTAGTTTGAAAACATCTGGGGTGCCAAGGTTCGCCATCACTGGTCTATATATTCAGTATCTAAAGTGAAGTTTTTCCGGAGCCGATGGAATTGGCTCTTGGGAATATATTTGTTTTTCCACCTTGGCTGGTGGCAACTACTGGAGTGGATGTAAGGCCTATCCTTATTATGCGTGTGCTTCTATTATGGAGGCTCTCAAAATTTACAGAGTTGGTACTGCAGATAATACTAGGGTGCCGTGAAGTGGCTCTGCAGCTTACGCATGTATTTGCAAATTTGTGCAAATTAAACCCTTGTTTTTAACCCCTTCACGCCGACTGTACGCAAATATGCATTCTCAGCTTGAAGGGGTTACTGTTTTTTTTAGAGCAAGGGGTTGGCTTTTTAGTGATAACAAACCGATGCAGTTAAAAGCCGCTCAGCTGTTGTCCTAAAGTAGCGGGAGGGGACTCCCCCCCCACTCCCTGCGCCTTCCGCCACTCTTTCAGGGCATCCCGTCCCACCAGGAGACCAGAGCCACCATTCGGCGCATCCGCCGCCTAGGCTGAGACCCATACGAAGCTGGATTCACAATGTCACTTCCGGTTTACTCGGCTGCCAATGGTGCAGATTTAGAAAAAAAAAAATTACAGTATTCAGAAACTCAGATTTTGATGATCTGAATACTTTTAAGTGCAAAGGAGGGATTTGGGGTCTTTTAGACCCCCGATCCCTCCATAAAGAGTACCTGTCACCACCTATTACTGTCACAAGGGATGTTTGCAATAAAAGTAATCAGATTTTTTTTCTTTTTTTTAAAGGGACAAAGTTAATAAAATAAAATAAATAATAATTAAAAAAAAAACCCTGTCCCTGCGAGCTCACGCAGCAAAGAAAACGCATACGTAAGTCATACCCGCAAATGTAAACGGTGTTCAAATCACACATGTGAGGTATCACCACGATCGTCAGAGTGAGAGCAATAATTCTAGCAAAATAACTCCTCTGTAACTCTAACCTGGTAACCGTTCATTTTTTTTCACCCAATTCAACAATAATTACAAAAAGATGGAAAAGATTGTTGTAATGAAAATCCCCACACTCCACTTGAGTGCTTTTGTCATACACCACTACCTCCCAGTCTGAATATAGATATCAGATATTCCAACCACTGACAACTACAAACAAGACGATACTTGCTTGATTGCTGAACATGAACTATTAGAACCAGAATACAAGTCTTATATACAGTAGAAGAGGAGGTTCCTCCCTCCTGCTTATAATACTTTAACAATACCCTTGTAACCAGAAACATAAATTAACTAATCCCTTTAAGCAGCCGATGTGACCCGTGCCCTTCTGGTGATTGTTATGATAAATCAGGATTTCACTACAGGTCAGACTTGTTGTCACTGAGCTTCACACAGTAGATTATACATTATCATAAGTATAAACATAGGACACCTTCACACAATAGCAGGAGCTCCAGTAGGAGTCGGCCTGTCTCCTACATTGTACAGAGGACAATGGGATCAGCTCTCTCAACTAACATGTTGAGTTCAGAATCAAACAAACCAAGAATAGTCTATACATATATCCTGGGAGATATTGTGGATAAATATACTGTCCCATTTTAAGTAAACCAAAACATATTTTCTCATTCACCCTGTGCCATCCTGGCACAGGGTGACTTAGACATAAGAGGTGCTTGGGGAGCTGGAACAAGGGTTTCCCAAGCTTTCCAAGGGATTCTGGGTTCCTTGGGCCCTCTTGTCACAATTGTTTCCAAGCATTGGGGAATCTTATTGTAAGATCCACTAATAGGATCGATACTTCCTTCTAACCCTCTTTTTGCATATTGTTGGGACCGCAATATAAAAAGTCAGATTGCCCCTAGCAAGCTCAAAAAACAAGACCATATTTGTCCTGGTCCCAGCAAACTTTTTGGGGAACCTGGTAAGGGATGTGTCAGTGTCGAAAGAAAAAATTGCCCTACCTGACAATTTTTCCCACATGGTAAAAAATATTTCTATGTTAATGGCAAAACCCACACCATCTCTATGTTTTAAACCTGTTCCTTTGTGGCCTACTATATGTGGACAGGAACAATAGGACAAGAAGGGCAAGGTTTAAGAAACTTTGGCATGCCATTGAACAAGGGAGTACCAAGTACAGTGTATCAAAACACTTTAGGAAGTACACGGGCAGTCCACATAAGGACTACAAATTTGGGTGATTGAACAAATTCCCAATACTTACTCTAAAGCTGATTTATTTATTATTTTTCCTTTTATTATTATGATCTTTCCCCTTTTTTATTAAATGTATCTTTCATTCATGAGTATTTTTGATTTTCGGAAATTTTAGGTAATTTTACAGTATTATTCATATTGTTTTCTGTGTGGATAGTCATATTCCGGCTATTGCTTGATGCAGAAACATGTTGTATATTTGTGTATTTGAATATTATTCATAGTATGGCCTGCCCTGGTCTCCCCCCATAGATAGTTCCTAAGGGATTCCATAGTTACATAGTTGGTAAGGTTGAATAAAGACAACAGTCTATCCAGTTCAACCTGTGTAGGTGTGTGTCCCATATCCTCGTCTATTGTTTTCGCTAAGATGACGGTCTAAGAGTCTTTTAAAACTATCCATACTTCCTGCTGACACCACCGATAGTGGAAGAGAGTTCCACATACTTACTGCCCTGGCAGCTTAAAGTTAAACCGATTCTCTTCCAGTCTCATCATGTGGCCCCGTGTCCTTTTACACTCCCTGGGACTGAAAAGTTTCATAATTACGCTGGGTTTACTGTTGAGATATTTGTATATCGCTGTCTCCTCTCAAGTATCTCTTCTCCAGGGAGAATAAATTTAGCGCTTACAGTCGTTTCTCATAATTAAGGTCCTCCAGTCCCCATATTAATTTTGTTGGACTCTCTCTAGCTCCAGCACATCCCTTCTGAGGATTGATGACCAGAACTGGATGGAATATGCCAGATGCGGCTGAACCAGAGTCTTATAAAGTGGCAGGATTATAGTTTTATCTATGGAGTAAATTCTCTTTTTAATGCATGCTAATATTCTGCTGGCTTTGATAGCCACAGTTTGACACTGCATGCTATTGCTCAGTCTGTCTCCAACTAGAACCCCTAGATCCTTCTCCATCCTGGAAGCTCCTAGCGGTTCTACTCCTAATAAGTAGCTGGCGTTTATATTTTTACCCCCCAAATGCATTACCTTACATTTTTCAATGTTAAACGTAATTTGCCATGCATTAGCCCACTCCATTATTTTATTCAGTTCCTCTTGTAAAGTTTTTATATCCAGCTGTGTTGTTATTGCCCTGCATATTTTTGTGTCGTCAGCAAACACTGAGATCGAGCTATTTATCCCACCTTCTATATCATTTATAAATAAATTAACCACTTGCCGACCAGCCACAGTATACATACAGCTTATAAATTAAGGTACTGTATCAAAGGCTTTGCAAAATCTAGATATACCACATGCACCGGCCTACCTTTGTCCAGATGGCAGCTCACTTCCTCGTGGAAGGTTAATAGGTTGGTTTGGCAAGAGTGACCTTTTGTAAACCTGTGCTGATTACTGCTAATGATACTGTTTTCATCAACAAAATCTTGGATATGATCCCTTATCATCCCTTCAAATAGTTTACAAACTACCGACGTTAGACTGACAGGCCTATAGTTCCCAGGAAAAGATCTGTGCCTTTTTTTGAAAATTGGTACCACATGAGCCTTTCGCCAATCAGCTGGTACCAACTCTTTCAGTACTGTCCATAAAGATTAGGAATAGCGGTTTGGCTATAACCTGACTGAGTTCTTTAAGGACTCTTGGGTGTAAGCCATCTGGTCCTGGTGATTTATTTATGTTAAGCTTATCTAATCCTTTCCCGAATCCGGCCTCTGTTAGCCACAGGGGTTGATCCTGTGATGTGTTACTAACAGTACTGTCGTGGTCAGTATACCTTCTCCTTGTCATCTGTAACCATCTTCCCTTCCCCATCCTTTATGGGGCCTATGTGTTCCGACCTCACCTTTTACTGTAAATATATTTAAATATATATTGGGATTATTATGGGGTCATTTGGGGGGGTTTTGTGCTATTTTGGCATTTTATGGCCTTCGAAACTGTGATAGGTAGTGAGGAGTGAAATCAAAAATTTACACCCTTAGAAATCCTGAAGGCGGTGCTTGGTTTTCGGGGTCCTGTACGCGGCTAGGCTCCCAAAATGTCTCACACATGTGGTATCCCCGTACTCAGGAGAAGCAGCAGAATGTATTTTGGGGTGCAATTCCACATATAACCATGGCATGTTTGAGCAATATATCATTTAGTGACAACTTTTTGTACATTTTTTTTTCTTTTTGTCATTATTTAATCACTTGGGACAAAAAAAAAATATTCAATGGGCTCAACATGCCCCTCAGCAAATAGCTTGGGGTGTCTACTTTCCAAAATGGGGTCATTTTGGGGGGGGTTGAACTGTCCTGGCATTTTATGCACAACATTAGGAAGACAAAGCCCTTTCTGACACTTTTTGTTTACATGAAAACATTTATTTATTTTTTGCAAGAAAATTACGTTGAACCCCCAAACATCATAATTTTTTTTAAATCAAATGCCCTACAGATTAAAATAGTGGGTGTTGCATTTTTTTTTCCACACAGTATTTGCGCAGCGATTTTTCAAATGTATTTTTTGGGGAAAAAACACACTTTTTTTATTTTTAATGCACTATATTGCCCAAATGTTTGATGAAATAAAAAAGAGGATCTTAGGCCGAGTACATGGATACCAAACACGACATGCTTTAAAATTGCGCACAAACGCGCAGGGGCGACAAACTACATACATTTTTAAAAGCTTTTAAAAGCCTTTACAGGTTACCACATTATATTTACAGAGGAGGTCTACTGCTAAAATTACTGCCCTCGATCTGACCTTCGCGGTGATACCTCACATGCATGGTGCAATTGCTGTTTACATATGACGCTAGACCGACGCTTGCATTCGCCTTTGCGCAAGAGCAAGGGGGACAGGGGTGTTTTTTTTTATTATTATTTATTTTGATTTTTTATTTTATTTTTAAACTGTTCCTTCCATATTTTTTTTTTTTTTACCATTTTTATTGTTATCTCAGGGAATGTAAATATCCCCTATGATAGCAATTGGTAGTGACAGGTACTCTTTTTTTGAAAAAAATTGGGGGGTTAGACCCTAGATCTTTCCTCTGCCCTCAAAGCATCTGACCACACCAAGATCGGTGTGATAAAATGCTTTCCCAATTTCCCAATGGTGCTGTTTATATCCGGGGGAGGGGACATTCCCTCCCACTGCTTGTAAAAGCAGTCTAGAGGCTAATTATCTGCTAGGATTGCTTTTACATGAAAGCCGGCCGCTGGCTGAAAAGAATGATACCAAAATGATACCTAAACCCGCAAGCATCATTCTGGTATAACCATTCAAAGTCCTTGTTGGACATGTATTGTAATCTTTTTCATGCAGCCTGTTGGCTGAACGAAAAAAAGAGATTGATCGGTGGGTATGCCCACCATTAGAATACCTCCCTTCATCCACCCACTTCTAATGATGGGAATACATGCACCATTTATATATGTCGAAGCATGGGGGCATCCTCCCGCAAAAAAGTTATGCTGCGTACACACGGTCAGACTTTTCCACGGGCAAGCCTCCGTCGGAATTTCGACCGTATATACGCGGCATTAGGAGCAAAATCGCTCCTCCGCCCCTGCTGCCCCCATGCTTCGGCATATATGTTCTTTTTTTTAACTGTGGTGGTGAAATCACCTCCTACAGCGTTGGAGTCACGGCTTTATGTATCGTGGGAGCAAACGCTGTTGCTGTCAAGATAAATAGATCCGCGCTGCAACTGAATGGCGTACCTGCTAAGCAAATGATGGTTAACATTAAAACAAAGTAACATTACAGTATAACAGTAAGACCTTACCTCACCATACCTGCAAAGCAAATACCAAAAAAAAAAACTAGTAAAAAATAAAACATTTTTTTAACGCAACCTGTGCCTAAAATATATATATGCCGAAGCATGGGGGCATCCTCCCACAAAAAAGTTATGCCGCGTACACACGGTCGGACTTTTCCACGGGCAAGCCTCCGTCGGAATTTCGACCGTATGTACGCGGCATTAGGAGCAAAATCGCTCCTCCGCCCCTATGCTTCAGCATATATGCTCTTTTTTTTAACTGTGGTGGTGAAATCACCTCCTACAGCACTGGAGTCCCGGCTTTATGTATCGTGGGAGCAAACGCTGTTGCTGTCAAGATAAATAATTCCGCGCTGCAGCTGAATGGTGCACCTGAAAACAAAAAATTACATACCTGAAAAGCAAGCATGATAAAACATTGCAGAATAGAATACAGTAAAAAAGAGCAGAACAATAGAGAGAAAATAGAGAGAGAGAGAGAGAGAGAGAACAATAAAACGACAACTATTTTTGGTTTTTTTATTTTATATTTTTTTTGTGTTTTATTTTTTATTTTTTACGTTTTTTTTTTTTTTTTACACTTTTTTTTGTAACTTTAACAACTGTAATGGTTCGGGTCTCTCAAAATGCAATGGCATCTTGGGAAACCCTGTGTAAGTGTGTCCAATGCTGTACCCTACGCTAAAACGTCACTTTTGAGTGGAAGCGTTGAAAACATTTACCAATGCAAAGACCAGGATTGTCAGGACAGCGTGGACAAAAATAACGGGTGTCACGCCTAAATCCGCGCTTGCTACAGAAACGACATCTTTTTTGGGGGGCTCGTTGGGTAGGGGTACTCTCGAGGACATATACGGATAATGCCTCTCATGCAGCCAGCTTACTGCATTTGGTTGGCGATGGTGAGGTGCAGAACCGCCTGGATACAGGAGTTCTGTGACTATCTCATCCTGGAATTTTAGGAGAGATAACGTCCCGCCTGAAGCTCTGTATAGCACATGAGCGTTCAGCAAAGCCAATTGGAATAAGGATAGAGACACTTTTTTGTACCAGCGTCTCGCCTTACAGTCAATTAGATACGGTGCCAACAACTGGTCGTTGAGGTCCACCCCTCCCATATTTTGGTTATATTCGTGGACACAGAGGGGTTTCTCCACAACATCAGTCGCCCTACGAATTTGGACTGTCGTGTCTGCATGAAGGGAGGTAAGAAGGAAAACATTCTTATTATCCCTCCACTTCATAGCGAGCAAGTTATTACACTTCAAGCAGGCTCTCTCCCCCAGCCTAAGACGGGAATCTACAAGCCTCTGGGGAAAGCCCCGGCGATTAGGTCGCACGGTGCCACATGCTCCAATCTGATGATCAAACAAGTGACTAAACAGTGGCACGCTCGTGTAATAATTGTCCACATACAAGTGGTACCCCTTTCCGAATAAGGGTGACACGAAGTTCCACACCATCTTGCCAGCGCTCCCTATGAAATCTGGGCAGTTGACCGGCTCAACCTGACTATCTTTTCCCTCATAAACCATAAAGCTCCATACATAGCCTGTTGCCCTGTCACAGAACTTATAGAGCTTGACCCCATATCTGGCACGCTTGCTGGGAAGGTACTGCTTGAAAGACAAGCGGCCAGAAAATTTAATCAGGGACTCATCAACGCAGACAACTTGATCGGGAATAAACAAGGCTGCAAAACGTTTGTTGAAGTGGTTTATGAGGGGCCGAACTTTGTAGAGCCGGGCGTATTCAGGGTCTCCACGTGGACGACAAAGTTCATTGTCGTTGAAATGCATGAACCGCAAGATCTGCTCGTATCGTTTCCTGGGCATGGAGGCAGAGAACACGGGCATGTGGTCAATTGGGTGCGTGGACCAATAAGCACGCAATGACGGGAATTTATGTGTGCCCATGTTGAGGGAAAGGCCCAGAAAGGTCTTAAATTCGGAAACTGTAATTGTTTTCCAATCTTTGGCAATGGAAGGCAACTGGGGACTAGCGGTGATGAATTGACCAGCATATAAATTACTCTGGTCCACAATAGATCTATAGAGATCTTCCATGAAAAACAGCGAATAAAAATCAATTGGCATAAAATCAGCTGTTTCCACCTGAATACCGGGTTGGGCAGTGAATGGGGGAAGTACGGGTTCTGCAGAAGTGGTGGAGACCCAATCAGGATAGGCGAATTCTGCAGGAAGGGCACTATGGGCACGATGGGCCTGCCTTTGTCTTCTTCTTGGTGGCAGCGGGACACTACTTGTGCTTGCCACCTCGCCAGCTTGAACTGCACTTATGGGACTTGCCACGTCACCACGTGATACTGCAGTGCTGGATGTACGCCCAGGCTGTACTAGGCCGCTGGTGCTTGCCAATTCACCAGAAGGAATAGCGGCGCTAGTACTACTCTGCTCCATGATACAAGAGCCCTGCGGTTCTTGCTCCTCAACAACCTCAGAAGATTGGGAATCGGGTATGCCTGACCTTAGCAGGGACCTCATCTTCGTCGTCAGAGCTATCTGACATGGAGCCACTGACTTCACTGTCTTCTACGGGAAGATATTCTGAGCCTGAATCTGACAGATGCGTGACCTCCTCTTCACTATCTGTCATGCTCAGAATCTCGTAGGCCTCTTTACTAGTGTACCTTCGATTTGCCATTTTGGGCTCTAAATTTAGGGGTACACTAGTAAGATTCACAGGTAAAAAAAGCACCTGGCTGTCAGCAAATGTATCAAACGCTTAAAAAAAAAAACTGTTAGCGATCGCAGGGATCAGGACTGTCTCTGCGAACGCTGCAGTTATGTGTGTTGTGTTTGGTAGGTTACAGTGATCGATCGATCGATACTGCACTTGGGTGGGCTGGGCTGGGCGGAGGGGCTAAACACAGGTGCTAGCAGGTATCTGGGCTGATCCCGCTAACACTGCGTTTTTGGGAACCCTAAACCGCTGGGGACGCTAGTATAGATCTGATCAGATCAGATATTGATCTGTTCAGATACTATACCACTAAGGGAGGTATATGCTTTGCGCGTGGGTGTTAGCGTTACTGGCACTAACCTAACGCTGCCTGGGGCGACGCAGACCCTCTCTGGCGCTAAAACCTAATTGATATCAGCCGCCGGGCGATCAGGGGGTTAAACCTTTATTGGGTTATATACGGCGGGTGCCCTGATGCTATAAAAAGCAAACTAACCAACCAGCGTCGCCCGTAAAACTTATATGGTGATCACTGGTGAAAGGGTTAACTAGGGGCAATCAGGGGGTTAAAACTTTTATTAGGTTATATATGGGGGTACCTGGCGCTATATAAAAACCTGACAGGTAACCTAAATAACTAAATAACTAACTGGCTAACCAGTGTCACCAGTGACACTTATACGGTGATCACTGGTGAAAGGGTTAACTCTAGGGGCAATCAGGGGGTTAAAATAATATATGGGGGTACCTGACGCTATAAAAACCTGCGGCGAACCTAAAAATAAATAACTGGCTATCTAGGGCACTAAATACAACGATCGCAAATACGATCGCTTAGTGACGCTGGCGTTAGGGGGTGAAAGGGTTACCTGGGGGGCGATCAAGGGGTTAAACCTTTATTAGGGGGGGGTAGGGGGCTACCCTGGACCTAAAGGGGCCTAAACCTAACTGCCCTGCAACTTTTTACTGTCACAAATGACACTGATTGCAGTGATCAGTAAATAAATTACCACTGCAAACGGTGCACTGTGACTGGGGGTACTGGGGGTGATCTGGGGGGTGATCTGGGGGTGACTGGGGGGTGTAAGTGTGCCTAAGTGTACTGGTGTCAGTGGGCTGTTGGTGCACTTACTGTGAGATGTCTTCTCTCCTCGCGCCGGATCGAAAAGACCGCTGCATGGAAAGATGACATCACTTCCTCTGCCTGTGTTTACATTACACAGGCAGAGGAAGATTCTCATTCGCCGGGAGCGATCGCAAGGGGGTGGCCGGAAACGAATGGCCGTCCCCTCATCACGAATCACTCCCGCACCGAGAACCACCGCTCACTGTATAGAAGGGGGGTCTGATGGGACCCCCCAACTATACGAAGGCAGGCACGTACAGGTACGCGATTGTGCCTGTCCGTGCCATTACAGTGAGCGGTCGTTAAGTGGTTAATATGACATTTTACATTTTGGTTCAGTCACCCGGGTTTGACCTTTGTTCTTCTATATTTATTACCCCTTGAAATGCACTCGGTGACACATTTATTTAATATATTTCTAAAGCATTCCCATTTTTTTCCTTTGTGTTCCCTGTTTCAAGGATTTGGTCCCACTTAAAGTGGAAGTAAACCCTCCTATCATTTTCAGCCAAGGAAGCTGCCATCTTGGCCTCTGTTTAATATTCAACTGCCATGATGCTGCACATGTGATCAGTTTTGACACCAGACATTGGATGGTGTGATAGTTTGGTTGAGCGCACAACCAATGTGACAGTTAGCATTTCTGGCATGCCGGGAATGTAACTGTTTTTTGAAACTATTAAATCGTTGGGTTTACTTCCGCTTTAATATTCTGCAGCATTAAGCGCAGTTCAGAAAAGTTGGCTCTTTTGAAATTTTGTGTTCTTATACTCCCCTTGTGCTCCTATGATTTATGCAGAATGTAATGATTCTGTGGTCACTAGTTCCCAAGTTGTCCCATATTTCCACATCTGCAATCAGATCTGTATCATTTGTAATTAAAAGATCTAGCAATGCATTACTTCTAGTTGGGGAATCCACCAATTGGGACATGAAGTTGTCCTGTAGAACATTTAAGAAATGGCTGGCCTTTAATGAGTGGGCTGTCCCTTCCGCCCAGTCAGTGTCAGGAAAGTTGAAGTCCCCCATTATGATGACTATTCCCTGTCTTGTTGCCATTTCTAACTGTAATGCCCCATACACACGATCGTTTTTCTTGCCATTTTTTTTCTTGCCGTTTTTCACGTCGTTTTTTTTCATGTTTCCTCTCAAGCCTGTCTTGCGTACACACGATCATTTAAAAAAACGATCAAGCAAAGCGCAGTGACGTACAACACGTACGACGGCACTATAAAGGGGAAGTTCCGTTCGAATGGCGCCACCCTTCATGTTAGTAAAGTTTGTTGAGCGACGATTCGCTCTTTTCAGTCTCGTGCTTTTCAGTCCGTGACTGCGTGACGAATGTGCTATCTCCATTACGAACGCTAGTTTTACCAGAACGAGCGCTCCTGTCTCATACTTGATTCTGAGCATGCGCATTTTTTTCACGTCGTTAAAGCATACACACTATCGTTTTTCACGTCGTTAAAAAAAACGACATGAAAAACGACGTGAAAAAAGAGAGCATGTTCGAAATTTTTAATGGCCGTTTTTCACGTCGTTAAAAATGCTCTGGAGCCTACACACGATCATTTTTAATGGCCATTTTTTTTAATGGCATTTTTAACGGCATGAAAAACGATCGTGTGTATGGGGCATAAGAGGAGATCCAACTCCAACTTTTCCCTCAGGGAAGGGGGTCTGTAACATACCTTCACTAGTAATTTCTTGCTTATTTCCACTCTTTGGAGCTCCACCTACCCCCTTGCCCCATTACTGATGTCATTCCGCTCCTCTACCTGTAAATCATTCCTGATGTATAGACACAGCCCTCCCCCCTGTCTCTCCGATACAAGGAATACCCCTGGATGTTTGCCAGCCAGTCATGTGAGCTGTTAAACCAAGTGCCTGTTTTTCCCATGAAGTCCACATCCTCCTCATGTAATAGCAGCTCACGTTCCTCTATTTTGTTGACTAGGCTCCTGGCATTTGTGAACATTCCCCTCAGTTTTGTATTTGTGCATATTTTTTTTCCATATGATTTTACTGGCTTCGTTTATGATTTGGCAACTCATTAACCCCGGGATTAGATGTCATGGATATAAACTCACTAGTGTCTCCAATATTCCCTTCTGTCCTATGCTCATTGCCAGTTATCGCTACCTCTAAACCATCCCCCCCAATACCTAGTTTAAAAGCCCCTCCAACTTTGTGGCCATCTTTCTTCCCAATAGATCTGTACCATCCCCATTAAGGTGCAGCCCATTCTTACTAAGGAGCCATTAACCGACTGAGAAATCAGCCCAGTTCTTCAGGAACCTGAACCCCTCTTCCCTACACCAGTTCCTCAGCCACTTGTTCAGTTCCCTAATCTCCTGCTGCCTCTCTGTACTAGGCTTGAGAAAGGAGCATGTATGCCCTAAATTAGGTAACCACACCCATGTGCCATGCCCACGTTGACGTCTGACATCAGGGATGGACTGGCCATCGGGACTACCGGGAGTTTCCCAGTGGGCCAATGGCTCAGTGGGCCGTTTAAAAAAAAAAAAAGAGGGAGAAGAGCTCCACCCCCTCCCTGACCACCAAAGAGGCGAACAGGAGCGAGCGCGGCTACCACGGCGCTCCCAGAACCTTGATTCCTCCACCTCCTCTCTGCTCCAGGAACCATGCAGCCTGGGCCAGAGGGCAGGCTGACTGGGAGCCCGGAGGAAGAAAACATGCGCCGATGTAAGGAGCAGAGCAACGAGAGCACCCCCCGGATCAAGAGGGAGACTCGACGCTGCCGCTGCTGGCCATCAGGTACCCGGCATCCTACACAAACATGCCAGAACACTGAGACAGCGGGGGGGTGAGCAGAGGCAGAGGAGGGACTGCAGAAAGGGACAGTGCTATGTGGTCTGTCTCAGCCCTCCCCTCTGTCTCTCTGCCCCCTCTGTCTCTCAGTCTCCCCCTCTGTCTCTCAGTCCCCCCCTCTGTCTCTCAGTCCCTGTGTCTCTCAGTCTCCCCTCTCTCAGCCCCTCCACTGTCTCTCAGACCCCCCCATTTGTCTCTCAGACCCCCCTGTCTCTCTGCTCCCCCCTCTGTCTCTCAGCTCCCCTCTGTCTCTCAGACCCCTCCTCTGTCTCTCAGACCCCTCCTCTGTCTCTCAGACCCCTCCTCTGTCTCTCAGCTCTCCTCTTCTATCTCTCAGACCCCCCTCTGTCTTTTAGGCCCCCCCTCTGTCTTTTAGGCCCCCCCTCTGTCTCTTAGGCCCCCCCTCTGTCTCTCAGCTCCCCCCTGTCTCTCAGCTCCCCCCCTCTGTCTCTCAGCTCCCCCCCTCTGTCTCTCAGCTCTCAGCAGGTGCTTTTAACCCCCACTAGCAGCCGAATTAAAGGTTAAATGCGCCCGTGTAGCGCTGCTGCCAAAGTGCTTTGCAGGCGCTTCAGCAGCGGTGGCCATTCATTTCAATGGGCAGGAGCGGTGTGTACACCGCTCCTCCACCGCCCCAAAGATGCTGCTTGGAGGACTTTCTTTAACACCCTGGCAGCGTCCCAGTGTGAAAGCACTCAGGCTTTCACACTGGGACTGCAGTGGAGGCATTTTTCTGGCGCTTTACAGGCGCTATTTTTAGCCCAAAAGCGCCTGAAAAACGCCTCAGTGTGAAAGGGGTCCTACACTCACTCCCTCTCTTTTACACTCACTCCCTCTCTTACACTCACCCCCCTCTCTCACCCACCCCCTCTCACCCCCTTTCCCTCAACCCTCCCTCTCTCATTCCCCCCTCTCTCACGATATACAATAATGGATGTAGGGGCCTTTTGGTGGGCATGATTTTTTGGGGGGGTGGGGGGCAGCATTTTAATGAATTAAAGTGGGCCGGTCTGGATGAAGTCCAGGGCCAAATTTTTGTCCCAGTCCAGCCCTGTCTGACATCATCCATCCAGAACTGCAGCCTCTCTCCCTCTGTTTCTGTGTGCTCCACTCTGCAGTGCATGGCCGTCTCCCTGCCACACTCTACATCCAGTCATCCAGTCGTTCATCTTGAGCCTGTCAGCAGTGATTCCCTTTGTGTGGATTTTTATGCCTGCTCATTTGAACCACACGTGATTGCATTTATACCTTTATCTGCTGTTTTAATAAATATGCTACACTTAGATGGTCACACCCTCTGCTTGCTTTTATTCCTAGTGCTA
This sequence comes from Rana muscosa, assembly GCA_029206835.1. Lineage (NCBI taxonomy): Eukaryota > Metazoa > Chordata > Amphibia > Anura > Ranidae > Rana > Rana muscosa. The sequence continues at coordinate 491,453,813 of CM055117.1, read as the reverse complement.
TATCTGTCGCAGTGTTGACCTTTCTATAGGTCAAGTTCACAGCTGATGTAGGAAAAATAATAATTGAACCACATGGAGCTTCAAGTGAATGTTAGGAAATATATAAGGATGTGCCTATGCCATGTAGATGGACTAAATAGCAATCTTTGAAAAATATTTGTTAATACTTAAATGAAGCCATATAGCACCTAGTTATACATTTATGAACTTATAGGTGGTGAAGTAGTTAAGAACAGCATGTCTAGGAGCAGTTCATTTTGTAATAGGTGAAAAGCATTAACTTTCTTAAGGGGTCTGTCCACCCTTAAGTGACATATCAGTTATACAGTATGAGTAACCCTCTGGCTTCCTGTGCTACTGCTCAAACAGTGAAGTCTCACCACCATAGCCTTTTGCTCTATTGCTGCCCTTTGAGTTTTAATGGTTCCTATCCACTTTGTGTTTCAACACTTCCAGTTGGATTCTCCACATTATAAAATATATTAATACCCTCAAAGTTGAACTCGAGGCAAACAGCTAAATATACAGACGATTTACCTGTCAAAAGGATTTGCATTTTTGTCCATTTTTGTGAGATTTACACAACACAGGCCTGCCTGAAAGGGCAGGACACCTAATTGTGCTCTGCTGCTGTTTCACTTTTACTCACAGGTCTCCTCCCCATCACCCTGTGACTAGACAGGGAATGGAGAAGCAGCACATCAATGAGCACATCTCTGTGTCACTCTGCTGTCCATCTATCAGCATGAATACTTGCATTGAAACATACCTGAATGTCTCCTTGTACATCTCCTTCTACTTCTCTGGGCTCTGCTGTAGGGAGACTGCAAGTTAGAAATGCCCCAAAGGGGATAGTATGGATGGGAACTGAACCCAGGACGTGAACAAAAAAAGTAGGTAAGTACTAAAAAGTATCAATTTTTATTGGTAGAAAAAATGTGTAGCACTACCCCCGTAGGAGCTGCTGGTTATTTTTGGTCCTGTCGTTACCCCACAGTTCAATGTATCAAAACTTACTTGGCTCTCAATTGGGCAATGAGCCCACAGATGCATTCACCAGTCACTTAGTCTTTTTCCCCAATGCTTTTTATTAAACAACTTGAGCAGAAGAGGGATGGAGGGTTAGGGGAAGTTCAGATACCTTGTGCGGATCACTGAGGAACTTGAGATCCAGAAGACAAATACAACTCCTTGTAAGCGGATCTTGCTCACCCGGATAGGCCTCTCTCACTGGCCTAGCAGCCGGAATGATGCACGGATAAAGTCTTTGCCACAGACTTGAGTGAAACGGATAAAGTCTCTGCTACAGACTTGAGTGAAGCGAATAACTGTTTGTACAATCCTCTGCCACAGGATTCGGTGATCAGCAATAGACAAGCGAACACAGCTACACAGTACCTAAAGTCCCTTTAAGCCATCCGGCAGTACTGTGAGGTAGATTGGTTAGGATGCATCCTCCAATTGAGTCACCAGGCCCTTCTTGAGATACCAGCCTTTCGCTCGGTCCTCTCCAAGATGAGTCCTCCCCCGGATCCTTCAATTGCTCGGCTTCTCCCCGCAGGTAAGACAGCACAGGACCACCTCTGAACCAGTAGGCCCCAGACAGGCTTCTGGGCCTACTTGCAGTCACGTAGCCTCGGGTCAGCAGGCCCCGAGGCAGAAGAGAAGTTGTCACATACCTTAGGCCAGGCGGGCCATAAGGTCAGAGAGAGAGAAAAATGGCGTCTGCCCCTTAAGTATGCTCTCCCAGAATGCACAGCGGTGAACCACTTCCACTGGGCTGTTTCTGGGGAAAAGGGACACCCAATACACCTTAGCCTGTTGTCCCTCCATCACTGGCCTGTGTTCACAACGACACCTACAGACGACAGTGTGGAACTGCACACAACACAGCCAATGCTGGAGCAGAGGCTAATTTAGCCATAATATTGAATCTGAACTATGTACAGAACAGATAACCCACTAAATTTACATGCGAGCCCCTAGTCAACAGGAGCAGGGCGCTACACACGCTATATTAAAAACAATCATAACAAGGAAAAGCATGATCATACAGAATTACAGATGCTTGGCTGTTGCACTATACAAAATGTTTACAGACAGGTGTCAAAACATAAAAAATTGCAGAGGCAACAGAAAGACCCTACATGTTTCGGAAAAGATATAACAGGGAAATTAATTCCTATTGTTATATGTGTATATCCTTCTTCAGGGGTTGAGTACAAGCTTGCTGATGTATTTCTATGAAGGAAAATATATGTATATATACTGTATATAAATAGAGTGAATTCAATTTTAGAGCTGATAAGACCATTAATTTCAGAGATGCAGACATATAAAGTGCAGAAAACAAACATACTCACAAGTCTCATGCGTTTTGGGAAGAATTGGCAGTGCACAGAGTTGACGCGATTTTGGATGGTGTCCAAACACTGCAAAGTCGCAGAGCGCTCAGCAGTCATTGAAGAGCATGAAGTCAGGTGTATCCTGGAATCCGTCAAGTTTGATACACTTGTAGGAAGAGAAAAAGCCTCCTATGCCTCAGAGTTGGAGATAAAGGGCTTTGGTTTGGCTGAAGTCCTGAACCCTCAAGATGCAGCAGCAGGTCAGGGCTCACAGGGGCCCAAACAAGCAAAGAGCAGGAACCTAACAAAGAGAGATATATGGGAAAAGTGGATGTAATAAGCTGTATTAAACATGCAGGGATTACCGCAGCTGAACTATTTAAAAAGACACCTGGGAAACCTAAAGCTTCACCTCAGGGTCTAGGGTCAAAACCTATAAAAAGTATGTGCATAATATTAGAGGCATTCCTCACCTTTTTTTTTTTTTAAATTTATGTTTATTGATTTTTCCATTGAACAGAGAAAAATTACAGAGCATATCAACATACACGCTTACACATTATTTTCTTGTATTCAGTAGCAATATACCAGTATTACACCGTGAAGCGGGAGCATAAACAATATAGTCTCGAAATAACATTCAAGCCTAATAAGGCCTACAGCTTGTGGCCACATGGCCACATAGGTGTCCCAGTTCCTCAACGGAGGAGAAGAAAAAAAAAAAAAGAAACACAAAACCCTAATACCAAAGGTGTATCGAGAGTATTTAACTGTGATTTTCACAGGACTCATTCGGTTATCCTTATTCAGTAATACTTAAGTGCTTGCATTCACTCACACAACACTCATACCCATTCACCCAGCACTTCCACCCATTTCCCCAGCCGAAACTACAGCTGGGTGGGGGCACTCCTCCTACTCCCCCCCCACATTTATGTGGGATATGTTTCATGTCCCCAGCTTCTTTATTTAGGATAGGAGGTAGTTCTCCCCCCCCCCCCATCAAACAGGAGGGGCTGAATCAGGGCCCACTACTGCTGAGACAGCAGAAGGAGCTTCCAAAAGGAGCTGTCTATATCCAGCCAAGGTTGCCAGATCTTGTAGAATTTCTGTATACAGGCCCTTCCTTTATAGATTAGTTTAAAGGTTGGTACGACTTTGTTTATCATGCGGTACAGCAGTTGGATGTTGGGAGCAGATTCACACTTCCATTGTAGTAATATCAGTTTTCTGGCATAAAAGAGTATCAAGCGGACTAGGGTCCGTTCGTGGGTTCTGGGTATGTGGTCATTAAGGATGCCCAGGAGCCCCACTTCAACAGTGTGGGGGGTCACTAGGCATAGATTGTTTTCAAAAAAAGAGAATAGGTCCACCCAGAACCCCAAGAGGGCCGGGCAGGACCAAAATATGTGTACATAACCAGCATTGGTGCACTTACATCTAGGGCAGAGGGCCCCTGAAACATAACCCATGCGAGCCAGACGGGCCGGCGTGTAATGCAGTTGATGAATAAATTTGAACTGTATATATTGGTCGTTAGACCCAACAATATCCAAGAAACAGGCCCCAGAGGCCTCCTCCCACCCCTCCTCTGAAAGCCCAGGGATGTCGACCATCCACTTCCGCTGTGCAGCACGGAAGGGAGAACTCCCACCCGTCTGCAGTCGGGAGTAAATGGTCGTGGCTAATTTCGTAATGCCAGAACACGACATCAATGCCTCAAGCGGGGATTCAGCGAGCTCAAGAGTCAGGCCATGAAACTGCGCACGGACAGCGTGTCGTATGAGAAGATATTTAAAATAGAATTTATTTGATAATCCACTTGTAGCTTTTAGGACTTCAAAAGAGATAAATTCACCATTGAGAAAAATGTGGGCAGCGTGGGTAATGCCCAGCCGTGTCCACCACAATGCATCGGGGTGACCCATGAGCTCCAGAAGATTGAGGTTATGCCATAGGGGGGTTTTCGGTGAGACCCCCCCAATTCTGAAATCGTCTTATTCCCTTCATGCCAGGCCAACCAACTCACTTCTATCGGGGAGCCGCGGGAGCATCGTTTTGGTAAAGATCTATGCATAATATCTACCAATGGGGTCTCTAGGCCAGCAAGTGCCTGCAGTAGATAGGTAGAGCAGGATGCGGAGGCCCCCTGGAACCATTCATAGACATAGGTTAATTGGGCTGCTATAAAATAGTGTCGCAAGTTGGGGCAGGCCAGTCCCCCATCACCCTTAGAGGCCTGGAGGGAAGCCTTCGCTATTCTGGGATTGGTCCCCTGCCATAGGAAGGAGGATAATAACGAGTCTATTCTTTTGAAGAGCTTTTTGTAGAGAAAAATAGGGGATGCCCTAAAGGCATATAAAAATTTAGGTAGGTATATCATTTTAAATATGTTCACCCGCCCTATCAAATTCAAAGGTAATGAGGCCCAAGTTTGCAACCTGGTCTCCATGTGTGTAACAACTGGGGCAATGTTAAGAGATTCAAAGAGGGCCAGGTCTGCATTAATGTGAATGCCCAAATATTTAAATGTGGATCTGACTGACAGGTTAGAGTGAGATAAGTAAGTATAATCCTGTTTGGGGCCTATGGGAAAAGCAACAGACTTGTCCCAGCCCACCTTTAGTCCCGAGACCCTCCCGAACTCCTCCACCACTTCCATTAAAGATTTAAAGGACTGTTCTGTGCCATCAAGGTATATTAATGCGTCATCAGCATATAATGAGATCTTCTCTGTAAGATTACCATAACATATGCCGCCCACCGACGCCGTCTGTCGCACCGCCAGAGCCAAAGGCTCTATGGCAAGTGCGAACAGGAGTGGCGAGAGCGGGCAGCCCTGCCGTGTTCCCCTGTGTAAAGAAAAGACATCCGATACATCCTTGTTAGTACATATTCTTGCCCTGGGATTGATATATAGCAGGCGAACCCATTTTATAAATTGGTGACTAAAACCCATTCGGTGCATGACTTCCCACAAAAAGGTCCATTTCACAGTATCAAAGGCCTTCATCACATCCAGGGACAACACCAGGCCACTTTTATGCTCAGTGTCAGCTCTATGGATATGTATGAACAATCGTCTAATGTTGTCATATGTACTCTTTCCAGGCATGAATCCAGTTTGGTCCCTATGGATAAGGTGTAGGATAATCTTTTGTAGTCTCACTGCCAGTACCTTGGCCAGTATCTTAACATCGCTATTGAGTAAGGAGATTGGACGGTATGAGCCACATAGCGTTGGATCTTTATCAGGCTTGGGGATCACCACAATCAGGGCCTCACACATGGAGGAGGGGAGAACGCCCTCCTCCATTGCCTGCCCAAACTGAGAGTGCAACCTCTGTGCCAAGTCCCCAGCATAGTGTTTGTACCATTCAGCGGGCAAACCGTCCAATCCAGGAGTTTTGTTCGGGGGGAGTGAGTATATGGCAGTGGTAATTTCTTCTACCGTCAAAGGTTCATTTAAGATGGATCTGTGTGAGTCCTCCAGTACAGGGAACCGGAGAGACTCGAAGAAACCCATAGTTTCCCATTCAGGTGGAGAGGGCTGCGACGAATATAGGTCCTCATAGAAGGATTTAAAAGTTAGATTAATGGTCCTAGGGTCTGAAGCGATGGAGCCATCCGGCACCTGGATTTGCGGAATAGTCCTATCAACACAGTCCATGCGGGAGAGATATGCCAACATCTTGCCATTTTTCCCACTGTGTTCAAGCAGCCTGGCCGTCAGATATCTCTGTTGTTTCTGCGTTACATCCACCCTGTGGAGGTCCAGGGCCCTATGCGCCCCCACCAGGACCCCGTGGGAGTCCGGGGTGGGGGACGCAGAATACTGGGCCCTCGCAATCTCCAAGGAGGACTCTAGGGCTAAAAGAGTGGCCTGGAGGTTTTTTTTATGTCTGGTAGTGTTAGAGATGTATGAACCCCGCACAGTCGCCTTAAAGGCGTCCCATGTGGGGCCAGGGGAGGCAGATCCTTCATTATCCGCCCAAAAGTGGGACATGTCCTGTCCCACCGGGTCCTGTATTTCGGGGGTGGAGATCCAGCAAGGGCTGAGCCTCCACTGCCGAAAAGAGGGTCGGTGACCCATCACCAACTCTATCTTAAGGGCCGAATGGTCTGAGATTGTCTGCGAGATGTATGCGACCGACTTAACATAAGGGACCATATCAGAGGTTCCCAGGGCATAATCCAGCCTGGAAAGAGTACCATATGTTCTGGATTGACAGGAGTATTCTTTTATCAGTGGATGGCCACGCCGCCAAAGGTCGACGTAACCAAAGGAGGCACACCAGTGGCTAAATAGCTTGGATTCATATTGGAGGGGCCTCAACCTGTCCAGACCTGGGTCCAGGACAGAATTGAAATCCCCCAGCACAAGGGTAGGCAGACCCGGCAATTTAGAAAACTGTAAACTTAAGTCAGTGAAGATTGCAGCCGTGACAGGGGGGGGCATACACCACCACCAAGAGCAATGGGGTGGCGTGGATTTTACACAGTAAAAAAACGTACCGACCCATTGGGTCAATAACTACCTGGTCACAGGAGAAAGGGAGTCCCTTCCTTATGAGGACAGAGACTCCCCTAGCATAATTTGAGTACGTGGAATGATACCCCTGTGACACCCAGTGTTTTTTCAAAGCAAGTATTTTGGAGCCTAGGAGATGTGTCTCCTGTAGGCATAGTATCTGTGGCCTATGTGGCTTGAGAAATTCAAATAAGGATGCTCTTTTAAATTTAGAATTTAACCCCCGGACATTCCAGGAGATGCATGTGATTATAGACATGGCGGGGGGTTAAAAAGGGGCCCATATATGGTAATACAAATCAGACACTTGTCACCGGAGCGGCTGCAATCCAACACTGGGGGGGAGCAGGAGAAAAGGAGTACCCATGAACACATCCACACAACCACCATCCATGCAAGGCATTCCTCACCTTAGTAAAGTATCCTTCACAGGTAGACATAAAATGGAAATGACCATCCTGGCTGTGCAGCAATGAACTGTTGCACCCACCAGCTTTAAATACCTGATGAAGAGCTGAGACATCTAATTCAGGAAGCAGTGGAGTGGGCTGAAAAAAACTCCCATCACTATCAAAATATAGTGTCCACACCTGCCGGCACAAAGCTAGCTTGGCTTTTTTTGCATACACCTCTGTCAGTATATCCCGCCTCCATCATCGGGCTCCTCGGATCCATGCAGCGTCCGGCGTTGCTGTGTCATCATGCGCGACAAAGTCAGACGCCGACAGGTCCGCTGACACAACAGAAAGGGCGGCGGCTACCTGCGGTGGATGGAGGGGACCAGGGCGCACGCGCCGGGCCAGGGAAGGCCCAGAGCATGCGCAAAGGCACGGCAACCCAGGATGGGGATGCCTCCTGCCGGGATGGAATCCCGCAGAGAGGCCCCCCTGTGTCAGGGAGATCCGACCCGCCACAGCAAAAAATGGGGGCACAGGAAAAACAGCCAAAAAGAAACAAAAAAATCGAAGTATCTAGATAGAAACTGCAACTTAAAGCAGAGTTCCGGTCATAAATGTTTTTTATTTTTTTTGGCCAGTTCAATTTAATTACAATGAACAGTACATTACATATAGTAAAAGATCGCCAAATGATCTGTAAATATATCTATCACTTGCCTTATTTTCTGCTGGTCATTCTGTGGCCGTTGCCATCCTATGTGTGGGCATCTGAAACCCTGTACATTTTTTTTCTTGTCTCCGTGGATATCGCGCGTGCGCAGTAGAGCGACGCTTGTAGCACAGGTTGTTAGTGCCGTTGTCATAACAACGGGCGGCGGCGGAGGAACGTCCCGCCCTGTTGTTATGACAACGTAGATAACACAAACCCCACAGTAATAAAACAAATTTTCGGCTTTGAAATCCCGCGATTTTTCGGCACAGAAGAGCGCACAGTCTCCTGGGAAATGATGACACTCATTTCCCAGGAGTCTGTGCGGCTTAGTTAGAAAAGGAGAAGGACCGCGATCCAGGAAGAAGGCAGATTCAAAATTCTGCCTAGCAACAGGCTATTCCAGGCAAGTAAAACATTTTTTTCACAGATAACATTTTTAAACTGATTAAAAGGAACATATTGAAGCAAAGTGTGATTTTAGGCTGGAGCTCCGCTTTAAACAGTGTTATTGTCGCCATGAATTCCATGGGGAGGTCGCCATCGAATAGCATCAATTTATCCCAAAGCACAAGAAATTGTGTTCTGCAGTACTAAATGAATAGAGAATGTATTGGGTAACATAATATAATACATTACAAAGCTACAAATAAATAAAATACAAAAAATATATGTACTGTCATAAATGTCAGAGTTGCACATACAGAGAATCCGAATTTTTCTACATATTGTCACAGTAAAGAGATTTGTAAAAATAGACAAACTAGTTTCATATGACATTAGTTAGACCGTTAAATTAGAGACATAAGTAGAAAAACATTATAGCATACATCAATTCGTTTTACTGCATTTTGAGGTCAATGATACAGTTATCACAGGTATTAAATGTCAGACGAATAATATTTCAGACAAATAAAATTTCAAAGTTCTTAAGGACATGAGGAACACTAGACATAGGAAAGGCAAAGTATATCATCCGTGTAATGATATGTGTATTGAAAAAACATTATATACAAGATATACATAATATACAAGAAAAAGGGAAATAGAAGGAATAGGATACATATGGTGTACAGAATGTTCAAAAATTCACAAATAAAGTGTACCTAGACTGATGTACCTAGACTGAATTGAAAAATTCCAAAATTTAAGAACTGGAGAAACCCCCCCTATTGCTCCTCGTCATACCCTCCTGTTGAATAACTGGGTAAGAAGGGTTTTAGATTAAATGCCTCGTTGAGGCCTGGTGGGCGAGTAGCATTTAAATCTGATATCCAGCGAAGCTCTCGCTGAAGGAAATGCTTATTGAGATCACCACCCCGTGAACTGGGATGAATGCGATCAAGTACCAAGACTGATATTTTCGGGCAAATGCCAGCATGGGTTTCAGCCACATGCCTGCCCAATGGTAAATCTGGGTTTGCAGTCTGCATGGCCTTGATATGGCGATATAGCCTCTGCCACAGCTTCTGCACACTTTTGCCTATGTAGAAGCAGTTGCAGCTGCATAAGAGTAAATAAACTACATTTGCTGTCTGACAGTTGGAATGGTGCCTGGGAATGAAATGTCTGCCATTTGGCAGATAAATATCCCTTCTAGTATCCATGTATTTGCAGTAGCAACAAGAGCCACAGGGAAAAGTTCCCACTGCTTTACAGGGATCACCTCTATCCGAACCCTTAAACTCACTTTGCACCAGCCGGTCACCGACAGAGGTTGCCCGTCTGTAGGTGACTAGCGGAGCCGGAGGTACCAAGGGTCCTATCACAGGATCCGATGTTAACGGGTGCCAGTATTTCTTACAGATCCGTAATACTTGGTTGTAATCATTAGGCCCCATGCACACGAGACGCTGTTATTTGCTGTTGAACGTGCGTTCAGAGGCAGTTGGACGCTTTTTTCAACTGCTCCTGAACCCATTCAATGTTATCCTATGTGTCCATGCACACACTCTCGTTTTTTGGCGTTTACAAGCAGTTGCGTTTAACCTCGTTTTTCCAGAAGCAAAAAAATGGGTTCAGACGCAAAAGTTTTCCACGTTTCAGACGCTAAACGCTGCTAAACGCGGCTAAACGCGGCTAAACGCGGTACCGGCGTTTTGCCGCGTTTGCGTTTATAAGCGTTTTTAAAGGTGACCTATTTTTTAACATTAGAAATCTCAAAAATGATGGCAAATGATGAAAAACTATTAAAAAATATAAAAGAAAACTGTAATTGCTTGCATTGCATTGTGGACAATCCACAACTTGTGGCAGGTGATGTGGCCAGGTGACGTGGCCAGGTGACGTGGCAAGTGGACAATCCACAGCTTGTGGCAGGTGACGTGGCCAGGTGACGTGGCAGGTGACGTGGCCAGGTGACGTGGCAGGTAACATGGCCAGGTGACGTGGCCAGGTGACGTGGCAAGTGGACAATCCACAACTTGTGGCAGGTGACGTGGCCAGGTGACGTGGCAGGTGATGTGGCAAGTGGACAATTCACAACTTGTGGCAGGTGACGTGGCACGTGATGTGGCCAGGTGACGTGGAAAGTGCACAATCTACAACTTGTGGCAGGTGACGTGGCTAGATGACGTGGCAGGTAATGTGGGAAGGTAACATGGCTAGGTGACGTGGCAAGTGGACAATCCACAACTTGTGGCAGGTGACGTGGCCAGGTGACGTGGCAGGTGACGTGGCAAGTGGACAATTCACAACTTTTGGCAGGTGACGTGGCCAGGTGACGTGGCACGTGATGTGGCCAGGTGACATGGCAAGTGGACAATCCACAACTTGTGGCAGGTGACGTGGCCAGGTGACGTGGCAGGTGACGTGGCAAGTGGACAATTCACAACGTGTGGCAGGTGACGTGGCCAGGTGACGTGGCACGTGATGTGGCCAGGTGACATGGCAAGTGGACAATCCACAACTTGTGGCAGGTGACGTGGCCAGGTGATGTGGCAGGTGACGTGGCAAGTGGACAATCCACAACTTGTGGCAGGTGACGTGGCCAGCTGACGTGGCAGGTAACGTGGCCAGGTGACGTGGCAGGTAACATGGCCAGGTGACGTGGCCAGGTAACGTGGCAAGTGGACAATCCACAACTTGTGGCAGGTGACGTGGCACGTGATGTGGCCAGGTGACGTGGCAAGTGGACAATCCACAACTTGTGGCAGGTGACGTGGCCAGGTGACGTGGCCAGGTGATGTGGCCAGGTGATGTGGCAGGTGACGTGGCAAGTGGACAATCCACAACTTGTGGCAGGTGACATGGCCAGCTGACGTGGCAGGTAACGTGGCCAGGTGACGTGGCAGGTAACGTGGCAAGTGGACAATCCACAACTTGTGGCAGGTGACGTGGCACGTGATGTGGCCAGGTGACGTGGCAAGTGGACAATCCACAACTTGTGGCAGGTGACGTGGCCAGGTGACGTGGCCAGGTGATGTGGCCAGGTGACGTGGCAGGTGACGTGGCAAGTGGACAATCCACAACTTGTGGCAGGTGATGTGGCAAGTGATACGCTAAATACAAGTACACTGCTGCTCTCTCAGCTGCTGCTACTCACTCTGGTCTCACAAACTGGCTGAAATGGTTAAAATTTACTGTTTTTTGAGCTTAGGGAGGGTCTATGATGAAACGCTTATAAACGCAAACGCGGTAAAACGCCGCTAAACGCGGCCGCAAATGCGCGTTTATAAACGCCGGTGTCAGCCTTTAAAAACGTGTGTTCAGCAGAGTTTGCACCTGCGTCTCGTGTGCATGGGGCCTTAGAGTATGTGGTAACTAGTCTATGACTTTCATTTGTTTTTTGATTTTTTTTAGGGATTAGTAATTCATGCCTGTTAATGGCGTCAGCCCGTTTGAAAGCCTTTTTCAAACACTTATGGCTATAACCGCGCTCAAGGAAAAAAAAAAAAAAAAGGAGGCGTCGTTTGAGGTTGTTGGCCTCACGTTTAAGGTCAGAGTGATTTGAACAGTTGCGTTTGATACGTAGGTACTGTCCATAGGGAATGGAGTTAATAAGTGGTTTAGGATGGAAACTGGATGAATGCAGAATGGTATTGCCTGCAGTTGCTTTCCTAAAAAGTTTACAAGACAGTAGATTGTTTTCATTTTTGTAAATTTGTACGTATAGGAAAGTGATCCTAGAGGGATCAGAGCTCATGGTAAATTTTAAATTAAATTCGTTGGTATTCAGTACATTAAGGCATTCATCTAGAAGAGACTGGGGACCAGGGTTGCCAACCTCCCTCAGCATTTTTTACTGACAAAACATGGCAAATTTACTGGCAAAGCAAATTTTTTACTAACAACCTGACAAATTACAGAACTCCTATTGAAAACTAACACAGTGAATATTTCAACAGTATAAACATGATATGGAAACACTCACAATACCTATAATGAAGTAATTTGCTTGATTTACACTTAAAAAGTCAATACAGCATGAAAGGATTAGCCCCTGATATTTACTCGCATCAGTAAATTTGCTGGCAGTTGGCAACCCAGGTCACCATCCATCTGGATTTCACTGACAGGATTGGATTGGATAGCAGCAGGTGTCAGCGGACATGTCTCCACTGACATTCGCCGCTCCATAGAGAAGAATGAAGGGTGGTCCGATCAGGTCCGCCTGAAAAACTGACAGGCGAACCTGATCAGAAACCCTGTGTGAAAGGGGTCTTAAGTAGACAGAGGAAGGCTTAGAACTTCTGTCAATGTTTTATTGCTTGTATAGGGGTCACGGTGAGAGGAAGCAAGAGAAATCTCCCCAGTGGGGACACAAACAAAAATCCTAACTCTTAACCCTCTTCAAAAACAATAACAAAAAAAAAAAAAACACGGGGAGCCCAGTTCAACTCATTCTGAGATGACGCATGCTATGAATAACACTACCAGCTTTGCTCCACTTACAACAGAACCCTCCCATTACTAGCAGCTCTTCACTTCAATTCAGAAACGTGAGCAGTGTTTATTAAGACTGGAGCAGAACATGGCAACCAATCAGGTTCTAGATATTATTGTCAAAGCCTAACTAAACAAGCTAAAGTTAGAAGCTGATTGGTTGCCATGCACAGCTGCTCTAGTCTTAGTAAATTCAATGCATCTGGCTGGGAACTGCAAGCCCCATCATTACTCACCAAGATCTCACCACTTACAACAGAACCCTCCCATTACTAGCAGCTCTTCACTTCAATTCAGAAACGTGAGCAGTGTTTATTAAGACTGGAGCAGAACATGGCAACCAATCAGGTTCTAGATATTATTGTCAAAGCCTAACTAAACAAGCTAAAGTTAGAAGCTGATTGGTTGCCATGCACAGCTGCTCTAGTCTTAGTAAATTCAATGCATCTGGCTGGGAACTGCAAGCCCCATCATTACTCACCAAGATCTGAAAATGTTGGCTGCCTGGCTGTCTCTGGCTTTGATTCTCTGTGAGGCACTGTGCAAGTCAAACCAAAGTGAATTTCAGACTACACCAGGCAAGTAGCTATCTCAGATCAGCCATGGCACTGTGCCTGGTTCTCTGGCTACAGGTTTCCTAGAGTCTCCCAGTGCCTCTTCCTAGCATGACAGCTAGTAATGTGTCAGTCAGCCTAGCCCCTGTTTTGGCATGCCTTTTTATAGAAGCAGCCAGCACTGCTGTAACATGCATGTGATCAGTCACTATAAGACAGAGATGGTGGTAGAAGAAGAAAAGAGGTGGACAGGGAGAAAGAGGGAGATCAGAAGGGAGCCAGAAGCGTGGCAGCAGAAAGGGGTGATGATGATGATGCCCAGAGGGCAGAGTACTCACAGTGCAGGCTCAGCCAGTGCATACAACACATGCTTTACATAGCAAGCAGTGGCAGGGGAGGGCAAGGGGTGTAGTGATGAAGTCACTCCCAGTACCTGCCTAGCTGTCACAGCTGTTCTTGCACTGATTGCTGATCTCCAGGGGGCAGTGCCTCAGTCACATGTCACACTGTGCTGTCACACTGACTGTCAGTCTGTCACTGTCAGTCCGACTACAAGACTAGTCTGCTGGACTCATCAGGTCCAAAGAGACACACCGGGCAGCAGCCAGCAGGCTCCACAGTCCACACACTCAGTCGGGCGGGCAGGCAGGCAGGCAGGGGACTGTCCGTCTGTTGCTCCGGTTTGGTGGGGGTATGTGTGCTGTGTGGTCCTGTACTCTAAGTCCCAACTGGTCACTCAGTCTCAGGCTCATGCTCCCGAGTCCCGCCGCTCAGCTCTCACGCGCAGCGCACGTCTGCTCTCCACTAGGCTCCTCCGTCTGCTCCTGCCTGTTTTTAAAGCTGGCGGCAGTGTTGGCGCGAAAATGCGCTGAGATCATTGGCTGTGCAGCGGGTGGGCTGGGCAGAGGCTATGCAGGAGTCAGACTCGGCGGCTCAGATTCGGATCTTCTCGGGGATTTCCCGAATTGAGCATTGCGCAGTTCTGACCCGAGCCGATCACCGCCATATTTACTGGCACTTTTCCCTTACTACGGACTTTCACGGACAGGGAAAAAGTGCCTTGTTTTTACGGGCTGTCCGTAAATCTACGGACGGTTGGCAACACTGCTGGGGACCATCCCATACGACGAAGATGTCATCGATGTACCTGTGCCACATAACAATGTGGCACAGGTACATTGAGAGATCCTCGTCGCTGAAAATCACACTCTCCCATTCCCCCAGGTACAGATTGGCATAGCCAGGGGCACAGCAAGTGCCCCTGGCTACGCCCTGTACCTGGATAAATAGCCGACCATCAAACAAAAAAATAATATGATTAAGTATAAAAGCCAAGGACAAGAGTATAAACTCATTGAACGAGGTTTCGTGATGACTTATTTGGGATAAAACTCTATGGATGCATGTCAAACCTTTTGAATGTGGTATAGAGCTGTATAAAGCTTCCACATCAATAGTGGCAAGTATACAATTCTCTGGGACTTGTACGTCCTCAATAATCTGTTATAAATGGATCGTGTCCCTAATGTATGAAGGTGTTGAAAGGACAAGAGGGCAGATGTGCTCATCTACTAATTTAGAGAGGTTTTCTGTGATTGATCCACTACCAAAGAGAGAATTGGCCTGCCTGGTGGATTGACAGCATTTTTATGTATTTTTGGTAATGCATAAAAAGTTGACAGTCGCGGGTAGGGTGTGCGGATGAAGTCCCAAGTCTGTTTTGAAATGATTTTATTCGAGAAAGCATTATCAACGAAAGAATAAAATCTGCCGTTGAAAGCTTCTACAACATCGACACCAATCGGAACGGTACCAATTCCGATTGCTGAGGATGTTGATACACATTTCGTGATATTATTTTTCATTGTCTATAAGGACGATGTTTCCTGCTTTATCACTTGACTTTATGATAATGTCATGATTAGTAGACAGTGTTTTTAGGGCAGTTTTTTCATTTGGGGTTAGATTCTCCTTTGTTGGAAGGGTGAGATCCAACGATTGGATTTCCTCAGAGGCCATTTTTAGGAAAGTCATAACACCATGATTGGAGCTAGGGGCCGGGTAGAGTGCAGAGGTTTTTTTCAAGGAGGATTTGACAGGGGGAACAGCAGAGGAGGAGGACTCTAAGAAGTGTTTTTCAGATCGATGGTATCGATCAGATCCATTGGTTCACTTTCTTCCAGTAAGGAATTTAAATTATCTAGGGCTTGCCTTTCACTAAATGTGCGGCAGCCCTCATGGCCAGGTTTTCCTTCTCAAACATGCTCCTGAGTCCTGATTAGTAGTTTTCGAGTATATAAATGTAGATCTTTTACTGTGGTAATTTTGTCCAGTCTGTTGTTAGGGCAAAACGTAAGTCCTTTACACAGAACTGAGACTTCATCTAAAGTGAGGTTGTGTCCTGACAAATTGATAACATTAATTTGGGATGTGATTGGAACTACCAGGATGAGTTCCTAAAATAGATTCTTCTCCAATTTTTTCTAGGGAGACTACAAGGGGCTGATACCAGGTCAGACTCGGGTACTAATACTGCCTGTATAAAAGAAAAAAAAAACATTTAAGGATATAATAACCTTGGCTGGAGCTAAGCATCTTTGGTGTGCAGTCCCTTATTTGAATGGTGTATTGCAACGGAGCGATAGTGGACTCCAGGGTCTTGGCACACAGCTGATTGCAGGGAATCAAGGAGGATTCAGGCTAGTCTGTGAGCAGTGAATGGGATTGGGTTTGGCTAGAGTTCAGTTTTCATGGAAAAATTGTACCCCATAAAAGATGGGAACACAAGACCAGAGATCTCACCAAAGGTGTCTCTGAGAGCCATAAGCAAACATTAGGTAGTTTAATTTACCAGCTGTGTACCAAAATTCATTGTTTAATGGTTTGAAGAGCTGGCAACACATGTGCAATCATAATAAATGTCTGGTTACTGAATATGAATTTTTATATGAAAAATTAAGTATACCCTATGGAAATTATGGACATTTTCAACATACTGTATTTGAACAAGCAAATATTAGATCTTTAAACAGTGCCTACAGGCAAGGGAGATATATACAAGATTGGCAAAAAAAATGCCTTTTCGATCAATTACGTATTTAACAAAAATATCAATAGATGTAATAGTATTCTGTGGAAAACAGTAAGTACATCCTCGGCATCAGAAGCTGGCATGGCCCCTTTAGCAGGAATTACATCTTGTTGGAATTTTGTATTACTGAGCACCAGTCTCTGACATCAACGTTTTAAAATTTGTGACCACTTCTCCATGCAAAATTTCTTTAGTTGCAAAATGTTTGTGGATTTCCTTGCATGAACTGCCCATTTCAACTCCACCCCTAAAAATTTAAATAGGACTCAAATTAAAGGGGTTGTAAAGGCCCTTTAGGATGTTCGGGGCCACTCTGTGCAAAACAAGCTGCACAGTGGAGGTAAGTATGACATGTTTGTTATTTAAAAAAAAAAAAAAAAAAAAAACGATCCTTTACAATTACTTTAACCACTTAAGCCCCGGACCAATACACAGCATAAAGACCAGAGGTGTTTTTACAATTTGGCACTGCGCTGTTTTAACTGGTAATTGCGCGGACATGCAATGTTGTACCCAAACGAAATTTGCGTCCTTTTCTTCCCACAAATAGAGCTTTCTTTTAATGGTATTTGATTGCCTCTGCAATTTTTTTTTTGCGATATAAACAGAAAAAGGACGAAAATTTTGAAAAAAAATGATATTTTCTAGTTTTTGTTATAAGAAAAATTGAATAAACTCAATTTTAGTCATACATTTAGGCCAAAATTTATTCAGCCACATGTCTTTAGTAAAAAAAATGTCAATAAGCGTATATTTATTGGTTTGCGCAAAAGTTATAGCGTCTACAAACTAGGGTACATTTTCTGGAATTTACACAGCTTTTAATTTATGACTACCGTATTTATCGGCGTATAACACGCACTTTTTTCCCCTTAAAATCAGGGGAAAATCGTGGGTGCGTGTTATACGCCGATACTCCGTCGAATTCCCCTGCTGAAAACGAGCGAGAGGAGCGAGCGGAGCCGAAGCCGAAGTACAATCGGCTTTACTCGGCTCCTCTCGCAGTCCCGCCCATCTCTGACTGCGCCGCTGACATAGAGAAAGCCGAGTGTACTTCGCCTAGTCTCAGCTCCTCTCGCAGTCCTGCCTGTGACTGTGAGCAGAGCCGAGTCTAGCCGAAGTACACTCGGCTTTCTCCGTCAGCGGCGCAGTCAGTGGAGATGGGCGGAACTGCGAGAGGAGCCGAGTCCAGCCGAAGTACACTCGGCCCCGCTCGCTCCTCTCCACAGAAATCGGCGCCAAATTTTAAAAACCGCCGGGACTGACACGATCGCAAAGGCACTGGGCAAGGCTGCAGATGGACAGATGAACACTGGGCACGGCTGCAGATGGACAGATGGACACTGGGCACGGCTGCAGATGGACAGATGGACACTGGGCAAGGCTGCAGATGGACAGATGGACACTGGGCACGGCTGCAGATGGACAGATGGACAGATGGACACTGGGCAAGGCTGCAGATGGACAGATGGACACTGGGCAAGGCTGCAGATGGACAGATGGACACTGGGCACGGCTGCAGATGGACAGATGGACACTGGGCAAGGCTGCAGATGGACACTGGGCAAGGCTGCATGCTGCATTTAAATGTAAGTTTTTTTTTTCCTTGAATTTCCCTCCTAAAAGTTTTATTCCTTAAAATTCCCTCCTAAACTTGGGGTGCGTGTTATACGCCGGTGCGTGTTATACGCCGATAAATACGGTACCTATCTAATTTCTTGAGGTGCTAAAATGGCAGGGCAGTACAAGCCCCCCCCCCCCCAAATGACACCATTTTGGAAAGTAGACATCCCAAGGTAATTGCTGAGAGGCATGTTGAGCCCATTGAATATTTTTTTTTTGTCCCAAGTGATTGAATAATGATGAAAAAAAAATTACAAAAAGTTGTCACTAAATGATATATTGCTCACACATGCCATGGTTATATGTGGAATTACACCCCAAAATACATTCTGCTGCTTCTCCTGAGTACGGGGATACCACATGTGTGGGACTTTTTGGGAGCCTAGCCGCGTACGGGACCCCGAAAACCAAGCACCGCCTTCAGGATTTCTAAGGGCGCAAATTTTTGATTTCACTCCTCACTACCTATCACAGTTTCGAAGGCCATAAAATGCCAAAATAGCACAAAACCCCCCCAAATGACCCCATTTTGGAAAGTAGACATCCCAAGCTATTTGCTGAGAGGCATGGTGAGTATTTTACAGCTCTCATTTGTTTTTGAAAATGAAGAAAGAAAATAATTTTTTTTTTATTTTTTCAATTTTCAAAATTTTGTGACAAAAAGCGAGATCTGCAAAATAATCACCATACCTCTCAGCAAATAGCTTGGGGTGTCTACTTTCCAAAATTGGGTCATTTGGGGGGGGGGGGGTTGTGCCATCTGGGCATTCCATGGCCTCCGAAACTGTGATAGGTAGTGAGGAGTAAAATCAAAAATTTACACCCTTAGAAAGCCTGAAGGCGGTGCATGGTTTTTGGGGTCCCGTACGTGGCTAGGCTCCCAAAAAGTCTCACACATGTGGTATCCCCGTACTCAGGAGAAGCAACAGAATGTATTTTGGGGTGTAATTCCACATATGCCCATGGCATGTTTGAGCAATATATAATTTAGTGACAACTTTGTGCAAAAAAAAATCTAAAAAAAAAATTTCCGCAACTTGTGTCAACATATAAAATATTCCATGGACTCAACATGCCTCTCAGTATATAGCTTGGGGTGTCTACTTTCCAAAATGGGGTCATTTGGGGGGGTTTTGAACTGTCCTGGCATTTTATGCACAACATTAGGAAGCTTATGTCACACATCATCCACTCTTCTAACCACTTGAAGACAAAGCCCTTTCTGACACTTTTTGTTTACATGAAAACATATTTATTTTTTTGCAAGGAAATTACGTTGAACCCCCAAACATTATATATTTTTTTTTTTAAGCAAAGGCCCTACAGATTAAAATGGTGGGTGTTGCATTTTTTTTTCCACACAGTATTTGCGCAGCGATTTTTCAAACGCATTTTTGGGGGAAAAAATACACTTTTTTTAATTTTAATGCACTAAAACACACTATATTGCCCAAATGTTTGATGAAATAAAAAAGATGATCTTAGGCCGAGTACATGGATACCAAACATGACATTAGAATACCTCCCTTCATTCACCCACTTCTAATGATGGGCATACATGCATCATTTATATATGCCGAAGCATGGGGGCATCCTCCCGCAAAAGTTATGCCGCGTACACACGGTCAGACTTTTCCACGGGCAAGCCTCCATCGGAATTTCGACCGTATGTACGCGGCATTAGGAGCAAAATCGCTCCTCCGCCCCTGCTGCCCCCATGCTTCAGCATATATGCTCTTTTTTTTAACGGTGGTGGTGAAATCACCTCCTACAGCACTGGAGTCGCAGGGATCAGGCCTGTCTCTGTGAACGCTGCAGTTATGTGTGTTGTGTTTTGTAAGTGACAGTGATCGATCTATACTGCACTTGGGTGGCCTGGGCTGGACGGAGGGGCAAAACGCAGGTGCTAGCAGGTATCTGGGCTGATCCCGCTAACACTGCGTTTTTGGGAACCCTAAACTACCGGGGACGCTAGTATAGATCTGATCAGATCAGATATTGATCTGTTTAGATACTATACCATTAAGGGAGGTGTATGCTTTGCGCGTGGGTGTTAGCGTTACTGGCACTAACCTGACGCTGCCTGGGGTGATGCAGACCCTCTCTGACGCTAAAACCTAATTGATATCACCCGACGGGCGATCAGGGGGTTAAACCTTTATTGGGTTATATACGGTGGGTGCCCTGACACTATAAAAAGCAAACTAACTAACCAGCGTCACCCGTAACACTTCTACGGTGATCACTGGTGAAAGGGTTAACTAGGGGCAATCAAGGGGTTAAAACCTTTATTAGGTAATATATGGGGGTACCTGACGCCATATAAAAACCTGACGGGGAACCTAAATAACAAAATAACTAACTGGCTAACCAGTGTCACCAGTTACACTTATATGGTGATCACTGGTGAAAGGGTTAACTCTAGGGGCAATCAGGGGGTTAAAACCTTTATTAGATAATATATGGGGGTACCTGACGCAGAATGGGTCCCATGTCTTCCGGTATTCATCTGACGGCGAGCCACTGACTAGGAGATTATCAAGCTGTGGGGAAGCCTCATTCTCTGAGCTGGGTGAGACTGTGTCATACAGTCAAGGCTATCTGGTAAGCAGTATCATCACTCACTTGGGTGTCACGTCTGTACCTTGGCACAGTTCTCTTGGGATCAAGCTTTCTCCTTCACCATCTCTCTCTGGATTTGCTTTTGAGATTTTTTTGGACATTTTTTTGTATTTTTATTCTATTTAATTTTTTATATTTATCATCAGTATTTGATTGCCTTTTTTATCATTCATTCAGTTGACCACATCTTACATTTGTGTCAATTCACAATTTTTTGGGCTATAGACTTATTTTAGATTAATCATTTTTTCGGATGGATTTGTTTCTTTTCTTCACAGGGTTTTATTTGTGGATTTTTTGTTAGGTTCACGTATATTAAGTTGTTCTTTTTTTGTGGTCATTCACGATTTAGACTATTTACCCACCCTTGGGTTAGATCACACCACCTACCCACACTAGGGCTTGATCATTCCATTTAGTCCCTATTTTTCATTCTTTAAGCGCTGCATTCCTCCATATATTTTTTACTGTTTTATAGTTTTTTGTATTAGACTATTTATGCGAGCTGCTTTTTGTCTATTTCAATATTAGTTTGCTCATTTAATATCACTAGCGCTACGTTAGCCCTAGGGCTTCTTTTTTCCTACCTGACGCTATAACCTTTATTAGATAATATATGGGGGTACCGGACGCTGGTGGCGAACCTAAAAAAATAACTGGCTACCTAGCGGCACCAGCATAACTAATACAGCGATCAGAAAAACGATTGCTTAGTGACACTCGTGATAGGGGGTGAAAGGGTTACCTGGGGGGTGATCAAGGGGTTAAACCTTTATTAGGTAATATATGGGGGTACCTGACGCTATAAAAACCTGGCGGCGAACCTAAAAAAATAACTGGCTACCTAGCGGCACCAGCATAACTAATACAGCGATCAGAAAAATGATCGCTTAGTGACACTGGTGATAGGGGGTGAAAGGGTTACCTGGGGGGGCGATCAAGGGGTTAAACCTTTATTAGATAATATATGGGGGTACCTGATGCCATAAAAACTTGGCGGCGAACCTAAAAAAATAACTGGCTACCTAGCGGCACCACCGACACTAATACATCGATCGGACCCCCCACCCATACGAAGGCAGTCACGTACAGTTACGTGATTGTGCCTGTCCGTGCCATTTTGCCAACGTATATGTACATGGGGTGGTTGTTAAGTGGTTAAGGCTTTAACTTGGGAAGTCCATAACCCTCACTTTTTTTCTTTTTGAGCCTTTCCATGGTGGATTTGCTAGTTTACTTCAGGTGATGATCATGTTAAAAAATAAATTTGAGGTTCATGTTTAACTTTTGGATAGGTGGCTCCACATTTTCATCAAATACTTTGATATGATGCAGAATTTACAGTTCACTCGATGGGTTTGATTATTTTTTTTGATTTACTAAAGGCAAATAGACTGTGCACTTTGTAAGTGGAATTGCAGTAATTTCCCCCAAAGCTTAGTAAATGTGGTGAAGCTCTGCTAATTTCCATCATCCAATCATGTGCAAGGAAAAATTATTTTTTTCTATCTTCTTTGCAACTGATTTGGTATTCTTTACTAAGTGAAGCTTCCCCACATTTATTAAAGTGGTTCTAAAGGCTAAAGGTTTTTCACCTTCATGTATTCTATGCATGAAGGTAAAAAATCTTCTGTTTGCAGCTGTCCCCCTCAGCCCACTAATATTTACCTGAGCTCCCTCAGCGATGTACACAAAAGTATCGGCTCTCGGGTACTCTGCCTCCTCATTGGCTGAAACAGCAGCGGGAGCCATTGGCTACTATTTTTTTTTAAAATGTTTCCCTTTAATATCACTTTAACCTCTGGGCAAAATTAGTGCAACTGCACTTGCAAAGTGCACAGTCAATTTGCCTTTAGGAAATCAACCTCAATGTCTGCAAGCTGGCCAGCCCATGAAGCAGAAAAGCAACCTTAAATCATAAGATTGTCAGCACCATATTTTTCACAGTTGTTATGTGGTTCTTCTCCTGAAATACTGTCTTTGGTTTGGGACCAGTGTTGCCAACCGTACGTAGATTTACGTACAGCCCGCGATTTAACCCCTTTTTCGGGCTGTACGTAAAAGTCCGTTTATGGGCACCGGCGCCCATAAAAAAGATGGCCGCGAGCCGGCCATACAACTGCGCATGCGCCGTTCCGAATGCGCCGGCCGAGCGCATTCGGAACTCGGCCGGGCGGCGGCGGCGCACACGCAGTAACGTGATGGCGCCGCTGGCGCCATTTTTGAAAAGGCCACAGTGGCTGGCGGCAGTGGCGGGACACCTGCAGTGAGTGCATGCCATGCACTCATCATAGGTGGTCGGTGGAGGACTCGGAGCGGAGCACTGACAGGGCCCAGCCAGGGGTGAGGAGGACGGACTCAAGGTCAGTGAAACAGGGGGGGATACAAGGGGACAGCGTCATCAGTGTGCTGTATCCTCCTCTGGTTCCTGTGTCCCTTTCACCTCTTCACAGGTCAGGGCAGCACAGTGCTGCCCTGACCTGTGGAGTGGTAAAAGGGGCACAGGAGGAGGACACAGCACACTGATGATGTGCAGAAGTAATATGGTGGTGGACAGAGGAGGAGGCTACTGTGAGGGGGTGAGGAGGGCACCATCATGTTCACAGCCTGTCTCCACCGGCACCTCCTGTAGTGTGTCCGCAGCCTCTGTCCCCCTCCTGTAGTATGTCCGCAGCCTCTGTCCCCCTCCTGTAGTATGTCCGCAGCCTCTGTCCCCCTCCTGTAGTATGTCCGCAGCCTCTGTCCCCCTCCTGTAGTATGTCCGCAGCCTCTGTCCCACTCCTGTAGTATGTCCGCAGCCTCTGTCCCCCTTCTGTAGTATGTCCGCAGCCTCTGTCCCCCTCCTGTAGTATGTCCGCAGCCTCTGTCCCCCTCCTGTAGTATGTCCGCAGCCTCTGTCCCCCTCCTGTAGTATGTCCGTAGCCTCTGTCCACCTCCTGTAGTATGTCCGCAGCCTCTGTCCCCCTCCTGTAGTATGTCCGCAGCCTCTGTCCCCCTCCTGTAGTATGTCCGCAGCCTCTGTCCCCCTCCTGTAGTATGTCCGCAGCCTCTGTCCCCCTCCTGTAGTATGTCCGCAGCCTCTGTCCCCCTCCTGTAGTATGTCCGCAGCCTCTGTCCCCCTCCTGTAGTATGTCCGCAGCCTCTGTCCCCCTCCTGTAGTATGTCCGCAGCCTCTGTCCCCCTCCTGTAGTATGTCCGCAGCCTCTGTCCACCTCCTGTAGTATGTCCGCAGCCTCTGTCCCCCTCCTGTAGTATGTCTGTAGCCTCTGTCCACCTCCTGTAGTATGTCCGCAGCCTCTGTCCCCCTCCTGTAGTATGTCCGTAGCCTCTGTCCCCCTCCTGTAGTATGTCCGCAGCCTCTGTCCCCCTCCTGTAGTATGTCCGCAGCCTCTGTCCCACTCCTGTAGTATGTCCGCAGCCTCTGTCCCCCTTCTGTAGTATGTCCGTAGCCTCTGTCCCCCTCCTGTAGTGTGTCTGCAGTCTCTGTCCCCCTCCTGTATCGTGTGTCCGCAGCCTCTGACCATCTCTTGTCATGTCTACAGTCTCTAAGGGGATCCTAGAAAGGAGTCAAGAGTGGGAGTGCCGCCGGGATGGGGGTTACGGCCCAGGAAGAAACAGACGTGTGGACTGGGAAGAGGAGATCAGAGCCACCAAGCTGGAGCCGTCTGACTGAGCCCCACACTGTGCACCCGAGAAGAGGTAAGTGACAGTGCCGCCAGGCCATTCTGAGGGGGGGGGGTCACTGATGTAAGGAGGTGAATGAATACAATAATGTAAGGGGGCACTGATATAAAGGTTTCCCCCTTATATTAGTACCCCCCCTTACCTTAGTGTATTCACTCTGTGGAAGGTGGTCTCTATTCACCAGAGCCCCCCTCCACATCAGAGTTCCCCCTTACATCATGATCTGCAGCGTTCCCCTTTACATAAGAGTTCCCTTGCACTGTAAGTGGGAATCCTGCAGACTCTGATGTAAGGGGGAACTCTGTGCTGGCTGGGTTATAGTATCCTAACCTTCATGTGAATTGAGAAATATGTTTTTTTACTTTTGTTTAACTTAAACACATTGATATTAGCATTAGCTGTGTGTTTATAGTTGAAATATTGATATTTGCACTGTTTAGTACTAAAAACCGTAATTTTAGGTACTTTTTTGCAGCATCAGTAAAAAATGCGGCTCTGCCAGTAATCTTCATTATTTTTGCCAGTAAGAAATTGGTGCCGTACAGAAATTTTGGCATCCTTGCCAGTAAATTTCACTTCAGGGGGTTGGCAACACTGTTTGGGACAATCATGTCTACTATTAGGCTCGGTTCACAAATGAGCCGCATGCGGCTCACAGCAGGGGTCCGGTGTGCGCTGGTTCACTGTTTCAGATCCGATTTCAGCCTGAATTTTGGGCTGAAGTCGGACTTGAAACAGACCAAAAAGACACACAGCGTTTTTGTGTAAAATGCACCGGACCCGCTGCGGAGATATGTGAACCGGCTACATAGAAAGCCAATCAAAATCTCCTGCTATTGCGAATTGGATGCAGGGATCCGCATCCAATCCGCAATGGTGTGCACCCAGCCTTATCGTGACCAGACAACTCTATCTTTGATTGGTCAGTCTTCAGCGCATTTTTCTAGAACTATAGGCATAACAATATTAATTTCACCCCGTCCCTTCTGCTACCTTCAGACAACGTACCCTCTTTACTGATATGAAATATACCGTACATCTCTAGTGCCATTCCTCTTCCCTGTTGGCAGGGAGCAGCGGTGACACAGGAACTACATGTCTATGAAGTCTGTGCAGTTCAAGCTGCTGTGGGAGTTGCCGCTGTGTTGTTTGGGCCAGTAGTTCAGGCTGCGACGTCTGAATCATTACCTCACCTCTGAAGTACTCAGAACTACAGGGTATGTTAAAACAACAGCTGGTCTCCCCCATCTGTTCTGTAGCCCAAGACAAATTGCTTGACAAAATCAGTACTGATGCAAATAGAATCAACTTAATAACTCTCCCATGTTTTAAAATGTGTCTGGAATGTTTGTAATCCATATGATCTTCTCTGCACACCCAGGCTCCTGAAGTTTTATAACTTTAGCTTATTCATGGTTGAACCATGGCACCTAACACGGACCGAACTCGAGACGCACACGGCGGTGGCGGCACAGGCACAGGGAGCCACTGGCGGGTCTGAATAATGTCCCCCGGGTCTCAGGCGGGCAGAGACCCGGGCATCTTTCCTACAGTAGATATTAAAGACAAACTCAAAGTAGTCCCATTATCCTTATTATCCTTGCATTATAATTTTAGTTACATAGCAGACAGTGGCGTAACTAGAGACTTCATGAAATGCACACCCCGCCCCCCACCGAAAAGCCTAATTTTGATACTTAATTTGTTTACACTGTACAACAAAGGGGGACTGGCCAGTGGCCATATCACCAGGGATTTCACATAAATGAAGCAATACATCAGTTGCTGACCCTATGAAGCAATCATAGAATCAATTAAATCTGACCTGGGGAATGGGATCAGTAACAGTGCTGGTGGGGAGGAGGGATGGGATTAGGGTTGCCACCTTTTCTTCAAGCCAAACCCGAACACTTTTGCGGTGCATGCCAATTTTTTTGTACTATGCGCTATAGGATTGTAAAATTCCTGGGACACCTTTTGGGTTACCCAAAGAGAGTAGTAATGAGGTGTGCTTCAATGAACAGTGGCTGTGGCCAAATTGCATTAACAGTGGGGGGGGGGGGTACTTAAAGGGGCATGGTTAAATAAAAAAAAAAACATTAGTGTACCCATAAAATATGATTCAATTAATAAAAGAAATGTCAGTTAAAATATGAAACTAGCCTACCTTAAAAGTGGACACTGTCAGCCAGTAGGGCAGTGGATGGTGTCAGTAGGGCAGTGGACGGTGTCAGTAGGGCAGAGGACGGTGTCAGTAGGGCAGAGGACGGTGTCAGTAGGGCAGAGGACGGTGTCAGTAGGGCAGAGGACGGTGTCAGTAGGGCAGAGGACATTGTCAGTAGGGCAGAGGACAGTGTCAGTAGAGCAGAGGACAGTGTCAGTAGAGCAGAGGACGGTGTCAGTAGGGCAGAGGACGGTGTCAGTAGGGCAGAGGACGGTGTCAGAAGGGCAGAGGACGGTGTCAGTAGGGCAGAGGACGATGTCAGTAGGGCAGTGGACGGTCTCACCCGGTGAGAACTGTATATATGGATGGTGTATGGGGGGGTGGAGAACGATATATATGGATGGTATATGGGGGGGTGGAGAACTGTATTTATGGATGGTGTATGGGGGGGGGAGAGAACTGTATATATGGGGGGGCTGT